>CAWUPE010000092.1:0-20658 GCA_963924145.1 Pyrausta purpuralis
TCTTCAAGCTATAATTTCTAACCCTTTTAAAACCAAAATAAAATTCCCAAATATACTCAAAATTCGAGAAAACCTCTTTGTCTGCAAACAAAAAAACCTAAATGTAACACTGGCCTGGATTCCTAGTCATAGCGGCATCCCGGGCAATGAAACAGTGGACTCATTTGCTAAAAACGCAATTACTACTGGTACCTTAGATCACTATAAACACTTTTCCCACGACATTACCAGTTTAGCTCGCACTCACCTCTACATTTCTTGGAACACTGATTGGAGGAACTCTAGATTGATGGCAGGCAAATACTATTCCCATAACCAACAGGAAATTCCCCATAGACCTTGGTTCTTCCGCCATCCTAATATTCCTAAATATGTAGTTTCCACGATCTGTAGACTCCGTTTAGGACATGCATGCACCCCAGTCCATCTTGCCAAAATAAAAGTCAAGGACAGTTCTCTTTGCGAATGTGGCCTGGACGAAGGCTCCGTGGACCATATATTCTTCAATTGTCCCATAATTGGCGCTTCATTGTATGATATCTTACCTAATTACATCCCCCGCCCCTGCAACTTTAAATCTCTTCTCGGCCTAGTCAACTCTCCTTTCATTGAAATACTTTCAAAATTTATCTCGTGTAACAAAATTAAACTTTAAACTTTCTATTTAACCCTATTCTTATCTGCATATCACTTCGTCCTTCCTCCATATTCCTGCTTTCTTGTATACAAATTCTACCTATGCTATTCGAATTATGTATCTCGCTTATATTCATTTTAAATATATTCATTGTGATGTCCTATATATTTTGTGTTTTTTAGATTTTACTAACAACACAGAACCACATTGACTCATTCCCCACAACAGTGCATAACACCTATACTCACGCGACACTGGCGAATGTGGCAACACAGATTAGCCATTAAAAGAGAAGAAGAAGAAGAAGACCCTTAGCATACATGTAGTCAGCTGTCACTTTAACATTTAGTGTTGTTGCTGTTCCCGGTGCTGTATTTGACATTATCGATCATTTAAAACAGTGGTCCCACATTGGGCGATAACGTCCCTTGTGGTCGCTGGAGGACAAGAGGAGGGCGGTAAGGGCTGCGTACGCTGCGTAAACCGTTTAAGTTACACAAAAATCTTGTATGACGAGATTGAAGAGCTTTTTGTGCATTAACAGTTCTACAATAATGTCTGCGATAGCATATGTCTACTGGCGTGGCGTGTAAAGACCACACCTTCAGGAGCGGAGAAATTAACTCTCGAGGGTGAAAATGGGAGAATTCGGAGTACTTCCTTTCCTTAGCGGGGGCTGTACAGGTGCGGTGGTCCACAATAATATATTCTACCATACGACAAATTAAAACACACTAAGGTGGGCACTTACCAAAACTCCGGTGAAGAGAAGCAGCGATGCACCGCGCGGGGAATTGAGGGGTGAGGTGTAATAATGAAATCTGGTGCAGCAAATCAGTTGTACACGTATTTTATATCACTGATCATGTAATTTTATATGGTGAAAATTTTGAAGAGCTTTTTGAAAGGTGACAATTACTGAAGACAGAAGAATTTGTTTTTTAGGAATGTACTTATGTATTTCAAAATTATGACGATTTAGCGCCCTCTATGTATTTTAAGGGATACTAGAATCAGATGATAAGGCAGTGCCCGTAGTGCGTGCCTTGGATGGCAGATGTCGCTAGTACAATACATTAAAATAGACCACGCACACCATATGTATATAGTTTACTCACCACCACTTTTTTTACTTACATAATTAGCTGATGAGTTTGTTTATTTGAACGCGCTTATCTCAGGAGCTACAAGACCGATTTAAAAATAAATTTTGTATTGTGTAGCTTATTTATTGGGAAAGGCTTCAGGGTATAAAACATCACGCTGCGACGGAAGACGCGGGGCCCACTGGTCATTGTTAAAAATAACGATCTAATTTATCTCACAGACAATAATAGTGAAAGAACGTAACCCTAACCTTTAGGCCTAACATGCATGACACAATATTTATTTCGATCGACATGACAAAATTAGTCAATCTATGCTATCTATACTAATATTATAAAGCTGAAGAGTTTTTTTGTTTGTTTGTTTGAACGCGCTAATCTCAAAAAGTACTGGCCCGATTTGAAAAAATATTTATACGTTGAATAGTCCATTTATCGAGGAAGGCTTAAGGTTATATAACATAAAGATACGACTCATAAGACCACAGCAGAAATGAAAATGTTGCCAAAACGGGCGAAAGATATTCCTTTTGAGAGCTTCCGCTGCATATGCTGCAGAAACCGCTTAAGTTACACAAAAATCATTTATGACAGGATTGTTCAACATTAAGAGTTCTATAATAAAGTCCGCGACAGCATATGTCTATCTTTTATGGTTGACTTACTACAACCTTTTTTATGTTAATAAATTTGTAAAAAAATAATGCATTATTTTTAGAGGTGTATTATACACACAGGTATTTATTCTTATCGAAATAAATACATTCATCATCACGAGCATTTCATTTAGAACCAAAATTCCCTTTATATCATTTGATTTCAATAAATATCTTAGGAGCTATCACAGTTTCAACATAACTCCGCACCAAAATAATGTTCGCAGCTTAAGTACAACGTGCGCTTGCGCTAATATATTATAAAGCTGAAGAGTTTGTTTGTTTGAACGCGCTTATCTCAGAAACGGCTGGACCGATTGAAAAAATATTTCTGTGTTGGATAGCTTATTTATCGAGAAAGGCTTTAGGATATTAAACATCACGCTGCGACGAGAGGGGAAGGAGCAAACTCAAAACGCGCGGACGAAGTCGCGGGGGACCGCTAGTTTTATCATATTCCCTAACATGCCAACCACATTGGACTTTATCTAAAACGATAACGAGATAAGACAATTTCTAACCATTCACTCAATTTTATGTCAAATTTGGCTAAGAATGATAAACTTGACACAATGACAGATTGACTTGATATTGGCCATAGATAATAAATTCATACTAATAAATATCTTAGGGATGAAAAAAAACCACGGGGACTTTCTTTTCAATATTTTCACCCTTTATTGTTTTTCGAGAGCTTAGGATAAGATATGGCACGACACATTCATATATTTTTGCTCTAAATAAGTTGTTTTCATTTATCGTCAACGCTAGTAATGGAATTATTAGCATTAGCATATTAATTATGATAAGCAATAATTCAATTAATTGAAGTTGCGAAATTCGTGAATGCTAAAATTCACAGACATTGCGCGAAACGAAGCAGTGACGCGAGAAGCATCGTACAACCGTCATATTACTTTCATAGATTCGCACGCACTGCTATTTAGCAAGATTAGCAGGCAAGTTTGCTAATCCGCGTTCGGCTCCGGTCGGGCGATGATCGGCTTTCGACTTCCGCCGAACGACTCGAGCGAAATACGAACAAGTGAAAGGAAAGAAAGTGACTGTATGCAATTTTTTCCAAGTCATAGTGTAATGCTTGCATTTAGAGTCGTATTTAACTTGCGTTAAGTGAACTGTTTATTTAAATAAAATTGTTTGTCTTTTTCGTTTGACTCAATAATCAGTCAAATTAGATTTACATTAGTAAACATCAAGTCACAACATTAAGAATTTATTTACATGTTTTAAATAATCATTTTCATTGTTTGCATTGCGATTTCTGTATTTAATTATTTGCTATTTCTCATATTTGATGAAATTTCATATTAGCATAGCAATAGCACTTAGCATGCTAAGCTGTGAAATTTGGCATGCTAATTAAATTAACGAAAATTAGCTATAATTGCCATTACTAGTCAACGCTAATGGTGGACGATAATGTTTCACGGCAAAATGTCAAAATTCGGTAAAAATATGTGTCGCATGTTAGCGTTCAATGATATTTTTGTCATATTTCGAAATTTGACAGTACGACATGACTTTCATAGCAGCTATGTTAGCAACTGTGGTTAAGTCGATCTTTGACAAACAAACGAGATAGAATGCCGCGATAAATTTTTATCACGGCGTGCATGTTAAGCCACGGAAACAACCGTAAGTTATGTCAAATAGCCTGGCCTATGAGTGACAGGCAAAGGTGGGAGTGTGTAAGATTTTATAATGAATACATTGCATTACATGCATTCTAGCGAATCGCCTCCACTTGCTTACTTATCTGTGCAATAAAAGACAAAACTAAAAAAAGTACAGGACAAAGAAAAGAAATGACAATGTTAAATGAAAAAAAAAGTCATGGCGCCACGTCTATAAATGGCGCCACCGAATGTTTTATATCGTATCAATAATGCGTTAATGTAATGATCATCTATACTAATATTATAAAGCTGAAGAGTTTGTTTGTTTGTTTGTTTGTTCGTTTGTTTGAACGCGCTAATCTCAAAAACTACTGGCCCGATTTGAAATTTTTTTTTACGTTGGATAGTCCATTTATCGAGGAAGGCTTTAGGCTATATAACATAAAGATACAACTCATAAGACCACAGCAGAAATGAAAAATGTTGCGAAAACGGGAGAAAGATATTCCTTTTAAGAGCTTCCGCTGCAAACGCTGCGAAAACCGCTTAAGTTACACAAAAATCATGTATGACAGGATTGTTCAGCATTAAGAGTTCTATAATAAAGTCCGCGACAGCATATATCTATCTTTTATGGTTGACTTACTACAACCTTTTTTATGTAAATAAATTTGTAAAAAAATAATGCATTATTTTTAGAGGTGTATTATACACACAGGTATTTATTCTTATCAAAATAAATACATTCATCATCACGAGCATTTCATTTAGAACCAAGTTGCCCTTTATATTATTTGATTTCAATAAATATCTTAGGAGCTATCACAGTTTTAACATAACTCCGCACCAAAATAATGTTCGCATTTTTCAATTTTATTTGAAAAAATATTTCTGTGTTGGATAGCTTATTTATCGAGAAAGGCTTTAGCATATAAAAAATGACGCTGCGACGGGAGGGGAGGGAGCAAACTCAAAACGCGCGGACGAAGTCGCGGGGGACCGCTAGTAATTAATAAGGTGTTAAAAATATGGAAAAATATTTTATTTTAATAATATGTTGTGACTCAATTATCTTGGACTTCATGTCTGATCTTGGCAATTAAAACTATATTACTTTCCACCCTAGGAATTGAAAAGCTTTTTTTCTACCGGATATCTTCACATGAAAGGATATCTTCAATTTTCCGAACAGGAGAGATGAAAACATGACACGATATTTTATATGTCTGACTGTAAAAATATCGGGAAATTGATTTTATGAGACACGTTTCATGTCGTTTTATTTTCTGTAGGATGTGGTCGTTCTTTATTGCTATACTGGCAGTACTGGCACACAGCACAAGAGGTGTTAGCGACCGTCCAAGGCATCTAGTGAAAAAACACACGACAAATGTCTTTATGACAAACTTCAAGGTCATCCCGCGAGCCGTCATTTAATTCGCGACATCTGTCAAAAACGTGTGCTTGTTACGGTCACAAGGTGCGCGCTTCGTTCGATTTTTATTATTGAATTTATTGGCTTTGAACTCGAAAATCAGTGAATTTTTGTTCACAAAACGATCCGTAAGACATTTTAAGTCAATTAGAGGTGTAATTTTATTTATTTGTCATATTATTGAGCGGTCTCGATCGTGATATTGACCCTTAACTTTTTCAACCTTGAAAAAGGTTTTTTATTCGTTTTTGTTTTACTTAGTTTTTTATACAGCGTTTTATGGTCGTCTGTGGGCCGAGAAGTGTAATTAAGACCGGTTTTTGCACGTGTAAGTTGATGTTTTATTAACTTCTTACATGTTATTAGAAGGTTATGTAAAACCTGCCAGAGGTTATTTTTTGGATCTTGGACCATATTTTTAAGCCCATAAAGCAGCTCGACAAACAAAATAGAAAAGCTAAAGTTTGTGAGGATGTATAAATGTTTGGTATAACTTGGCGATAAAGTTGCTGAATATAGATTTTTTTATACAACATCTCTGCAATATAACTATTTATTTACTATCAAGAGACATTTTCGCAGTAGAAAACTGTGGGTGAGGCCTATGATCAGCAGTGGACGTCATAGGACTGATAATGATGATGATGACGATGAAGAAGAGATGTTTGTGATGAAAATATTTTATAAAATATTGAAAAAGCCATAACAATATTTTCTATAATCATAGAAAGTTGATTGATAAATTAAAATCTTGCTCTTATTTTTCAGGAAACATGCTATAGTCTACACTAATAACCAAACAATGCTGAACACAACATTCAGGCAATGGAAACCTGTGCAAATCAAGACATTATTACTGAACAAGAGTATTAATGTGTCGTCAAAATGTAAAATATTATCAACACAGTTCCACACATGTCTCTGCCGTCACAGGCAAGACTTTTTCAAGAATGCACGGTTACATTCAACTCAGAGTGACCAGCACAGACAAAAAGTAGTTATAGAAACAACAGAACCAAAAATCGTTATAGGCAATAAGGTGTTACCGGATGAGAAAATTCTAGATGAAAAGACACTGCAGGAGCTGTGGAAGAGAAAAGTGTTGCCGTACATCCAGTTGGCGAGATGGGATAAACCTATAGGTTTGTAGTTAATTTAACTTTTCTGCTAGTTATTAAACTGACTGTTTACTTGACTGATATCTGTGAGAAGATTAGCTTCCATCATGGATCTTATCATCATTATCAAACCAAAGATGTCAACAGCTGAACATAGGCTTCCCCCAAGGCCTTGCCCAGAAACTGGTTGCATTCTTTCTTATACTTCCCACGGCGTCGCCCGCGTAGATTTCGCATTATCCATAACTTAAAACACATATTTTCATCGTAATTAAAACCCCAGTAAGCAGAGGAGGGGTAAGTATAAGCGGGCAAGCATTTTTTTTGTTGCGGAGGTGTCTCTTAAAACTGTGATGGCTTCTAAGATATTTATTGAAATCAAATGAAGTAAAGGGCAGTTTTGTTTAAAAATAAATGCGTGTGATCGTGTAGGTACGTGTTTGGTAGCCTAAAAAGATCAACATACTCAAATATTGACGATCTCCGTGGTCGAGTGGCTAGCACGCTGGTTCCTAGCGTCGCCATCTCGTGAGATTCCGGGTTTGATTCCCGGTCGGGTCAATGTAGTAAACAATCTTTTCTATATTGTCTCGGGTCTGGGTGTTGTGATACCACCGTTGTTTCCGATTTTCCATACCACAAGTGCTTTAGTTACTTAGCTTGGGATCGGAGCAATGTATGTGATGTTGTCAAATATTTATTATTAATGTGTTTAGTTTGATAAGAATAAAACCCATGTACATCACAAGACTTTTGGAAATAGTACATTATTTTTTATCTTTATGAACATAAAAAAGTTTATGGTGAGTAAGAGAGACATGCTGTCACAGACTTAATTGTAGAACTCTTAAAGCGGAGCAAACTCGTCATACATGATATTTGTGTATCTTAAATGGTTTACGCTCGGGTCTGGGTGATGTGGTACCACCGTTGTGTCTGATTTCCATAACACAGGTGCAATTAGCTACTTACTTTGGGATCAGAGCAATGTATGTAATTGGTGTCCAATATATTTATATTTGACCAAAGACGCGGCGTAGTACGTGCACCGACAAGATGGACAGACGACCTTGTAAAGATCACAGAATCAAACTGGATGCGGACCGCTTGTAATCGGTCTTTCTGTGGAAAGCCGTGTGGGTAGTCTTATGTTCAGCAGTGGACGTCCTTTAGCTGATAATGATGAACCACTATTTCTGAGATAAGCGCGTACAAACAAACAAACTTCAGATTTATAAACAAGTTATAGATTTTCTTATGTTTTTTTGTACATAGGAGTTGTATGTCTAATACAATTTACGTACGTTTTTGAAACAATGTGTGAATAGTAGATAATAATAGCTACCTACATAATACTGTATGTTTGTGACAAGGTTGCTTATTCATTTGAAGGAGAAACATTTGCATTCTCTAACAAACAAAAGCGACATTCATAATATTCTATTGTCATAGTTCAAGCAAGTTCAAGTTCAACTTTCAAGATTTAATTTTAAATTATTGTTAATCATAAAATTTATATTCAGTCCTATCGGAAGAGAAGGACAAGTTAGAGCTGTCAAACGAAACCGATTTAAGATGTCAGTAACTTTGTAGCTTAAAATGAGATTACCTTTCGTTCAGGTGATTTATACCAATCTTCCTAAGTTAAACATATTAGTTTACCTCGTGATAAACAGTCGACACAAAATATGGAACATGCAGCTCTAGTGTAAAATGAAATATTATTTCTTAATACAAAATATAGATTTGCATTACCTGTGTTATTCCGTCTTTACTGTTTACATAATTAACGTTTATAGAATAGAATAATCAAAACTGCGTACTTTAAATTTTAAGCACATTGGTAAATGTAAGTCTTAGTCTAAGAGGCTTCGATTTGGACTAATTTACCTGGTCTTTTGTTCATGTGGTTTTTGTTGAAATGTGCTTTAGCGCCAGAGACCTTTTAATGTGATACCTTCTTCATCACCTGGTAAAAACCGCATGAAAATCCGTGCAGAAGTTTTAAGCCAAAAGATGGACGCAGCAGATGGCTGTGACAATTATTAATATTTAATCCAGTGTAATTCTTAACCTGAGTCCCAAAACATTCTAAATTCTGACCCTATACTAATTGTGTTAATTTGAAAACCTTACTTAAAATAAACCATTTCTAATTACAGGCGTATACCTCCTTTACTGGCCGTGCACATGGTCGATAGCGCTAGGCTCTCTGCCTGGCAACGTGCCTCTGGAAGCGACATTGCAAACAGCGGGGCTGTTCCTCGCTGGCGCTGGGCTGATGAGAGGAGCTGGATGCACTATTAATGATTTGTGGGACAAGGATGTAGATAGGCAGGTTGGTGCTGTCTCCTAGATTAGCTTATTATTAGGAAAACTACCAGGACATCAAGACTTTGTAGGAACAAAATAATGGTAGCACTACGGGCCGTAGTACGAGAAAAGCGATACGAAGTGTGTATGCCACGAATTCATCTAGCTTGGAGTCAGTGTATGAAAACCTTTATGGTGCTCCCACACTGCTGTTAGAAAATGTTTACAAACATTTTATAAAATGTTTACAAACATTTTCTAACACTATAACATTTACTTACAAATGTTATAAATTGTTACATTTTATTAGAAAATGTACCTACACTGACGGAAAATGTTTACTAACATTTTATAACATTTTTAGCTCGCAGTTTGGTTTTGCGTTCTGAGGTGTCTACATGAAAATGGAAGAAGATTTGCTCATTGGAATAGCTTTTATTTTATGTTTAAAAAAATTGGATACCGCAAACGCTAAAATCTAGAGAAAAATTTAGTGCCATAGACTATCTCAAGGATTAAGGCATTGATAGTTGCTTAAAAGATTTTCTTCTGGCATGATGAGAGGCGCTGGGTGCACGTCAATGATTTGTGGTATAAGATGTATACATGATGATACAACCCGGCTAGATCATTACAGATACTATACTCAGAGGCAAAGTACCAGGGCGGCAGAAGTTCGTAGAAAGATAATGAAAGAGTACGAACTAAGAAGAACCCTGTGTAAGTGTAGTACGGGAAATGTGGCTACGTACACGCACACGGTCACATCAGTGCTACGAATCTCGTAGTATGAGACGCCAGCTACGAATTTATCGAGCTTTGATCAGTGCTAAGATTTTGTTGAGAAATATCTCCTTGCATGTTATGGTATACTGGTTCTACTCTTATGGTCTTGCACATTTTTCTTAGCCCGTTTTTGGCGGAGGAAATCTTTATGCATATCCGTGATAACCCTAGACTCTCTCAAAGGCAACCATAACTAATATCCCTATCGGTCACCCATCATCTCTATGACCACTCCCAAGAGCCACACTCTCACATAAAGATTTGGCTGGATGGCTAAGCCGCAAGCCGTAAAAGTCGATATAAAAAAAAAGAGCCACACCTTTCGTCCATCACCTTTTATGACCATTGCCTAACTACACAACGGTCACCCATCCTATTTTAGGACACTGCTAACATCTCAAACGGTCACCCATCATATTTTTGACCATTCTCAACGTCCTAAACGGTCACCCATCATATTTTTGACCACTGCCAGCACCCCAAAACGGTCACCCATCATTTTTTTCACCTAACTAAACTTGCCTAAAACCGAATCTTTATTCCTTTTCAGGTAGAAAGAACGAAGGATCGTCCGCTTGTGTCGGGAGCGGTGACGGATAAGCAAGCTATTGCGTTTCTTGGCGCTCAGCTAACGTTGGCTTTGGGTGTGCTGTTGCAGCTCAATTGCTATAGCGTGCTTTTAGGAGCTAGTAGCATGTGTGAGTATACTCACTCATCTTAGTTTGTTAGTTTTGCTCAAATTAAGGATTAAAATATTGACATGTTACATATTTACATGCCGAGTTTTCGGTTAAACACGTTGATACTAATTAAATATAATTAATTAAATTGACATCTATTGCTACTGTGTTTTGTAAATACTAAGCAACTGTACACGTGTTTACGTAAATAAATACATCTTTCTTTCTTTAATTTAAGTAAAATTTTTAATAACCATGTCGAAACATATGTACATATTTCCAGATAAAACTGATAACGTCCTTATTTGCATTCGAATAAAATAGTTGCTAAAACAAATAATTTTGTTTAGCCCAAAGTTATGACTGGTAGAGAATGCCATATGACGTTAAGTCCAGCTTATGTTCAAATTTTTGTTGTGCAATAAAGTATAAACAAATAATGACAGTTGCTTTTTTGAAAATCAAAATCGGTTTAGCCAAATTCGAGATGATCGCGTATAGACATACAAACGCGTCAAACAGATGGTACACATAGTATGTGTACTTAGGGATCATTCAACAATTACGTGATGGGAGAAACCATGATTACGTTATCATTATATAACTAAATATTTAAAATATTTACGTCCAATTTTGAAGTCTACACTGGTAACACTAACTATTAGATAGATGAAATGGGATTTCCCCGGCTATAGACAAACTGTGGAACAGTGTGACCAGATTCAGTATTTTTATACTTTTTCCACCCAAATTTAGGTCATTTAAGACTCATAGAAACATGACATACGTGTCAGTGTTAATAAACAGCAAACATTTTAAGCACGGACGAAGATTACGTAATCAAAGCGAGGGGGGGGGGGGGTTTAAAAAGAAAAGATTACGCTGTGATCACATAGGGGGGGGGGGGGGGGGGGTGTTAAAAAACGACCAAAAATGATCACGTAATTGTTGAACGATCCCTTATGGCAAAAATAACATTATTTGTTCATATATATGTTTCAATGACATGTTAAGATACGAGTATACTAGCGACCTACCCTAGTTTTGCAGTAGAAAGCCAATATTTATGTAGTTTAAAAAAATAAAAAAATATTTGACAACATCACATACATTGCTCCGATCCCAAGCTAAGTAGCTAAATCACTAGTGTTTATGGAAATCGGAAACAACGGTGGTACCACAACACCCAGACCCGAGACAGTATAGAAAAGATCGTTTTCTGCATTGACTCAACCGGGAATCGAACCCGGAACCTCACGAGATGGCGACGCTTGAAACCGGCGTGCTTGCCACTCGACCACGGAGGTCGTCAAATTTTTATCGATGATTCCTGTAATAATTAAACATTATACAGACGTCTAATGGTTTACTAAGTAACATCTTTGACAGTTCATAACATAACCTACAAATGTATGGAAATAGCATTTGCTATAACTAGCCATACAAATAGGCCACTTGCTCCGGAACCATTGTAATGTAAAGTTGAACTTTTGTTGAGAAGAATAAAACCTGTATGTTATTCAAGTGGAATCTTTTATTTCAACAACATAAAAGATAATACAATTATATCCTAATTCAAATCTTTTTTTTTCAGTGTTTGTAGTAACGTACCCGCTAGCGAAGCGTTTCACCAACTACCCGCAAATCTTCCTAGGAGCCACCTTCAACTGGGGAGCGCTACTCGGTTACAGCGCACTGCAAGGGACGATAGATGTCGCTGTGTGCGGGCCTTTGTACATAGGAGCTTTGGCGTGGACTGTTGTCTATGACACAATATATGCTCATCAGGTAGATTGCATTTTATGCCCGTTATTATAAAAAAAAAAACCGGCCAAGTGCGAGCCGGACTCGCGCACTGAGAGTTTCGTGCCAACTTTAACTGAATTAGAGATCCACTTATTTCCACTTAGCCAAAATACCTCCGACCTACGTTAGTAGTGGCTAAGCACGATGGGTTTCAAAGCGTCGCCGCTCTGAGGTCACGGGTTCGATTCCTGGTCGGGTTAATTTAGAAATCAGAACTTTCTATATTGTCACGGGTCTGGGTGTTGTGGTACCACCGTTGTGACTGATTTCCATAACACAAGTGCAATAGCTACTTACTTTGGGATCAGAGCAATGTATGTGATTGGTGTCCTATATTTATTATTATTTATATATTTTTTTTATGGTATTTGTATGAATAAAAAAAGGTTTTTTGCGGTTATTTATAGTGTGTTCTATCTCAAAAACTACTAGTTAGATGAGGGGGGGATTGGGCGCCCATTTTACTACTTTGGAAGCGTCTATCTCTCAAACGTTAAACTTTTAGAGAAAATCGTTTTAGAAACCTCAATGTCATTTGAAAAGACCTATCATATATCATCTATCCATAGACACCCTACACGCTAGACTTAAAAAAAAGTTTAGGTTTTAGTTTCATGTATGAGATATAATCTTGTAGATTACGCTATAAGGGATTAATGAAGCTTATCACTGCTTAAACAATCTCTTTGGAGGAAATGGTATCCCGGTACTTTTGGATGCGTTGTTAAAGGAACTGCAACACTTATTTATATCAGATTCCTTTTCCTAATCACATATATCTGATTCCTATTGCTAAGGCTCCGCTGTCCGTCCGACCGTCCGTCTGTCTGACACCGTCGTTATAATACATATAACATTCTACATGTCATAAACACCTTTAGTTTCAAAAAAATACTTTTCAAATAACAAAATTGGATAGTTTAAATAAGTTAATAATTAGAAAAATTGAAGATAAATATTATGTTCTACAGCTTACTTACTAGACTAAGGGCCGATTTTTCCATCGTCAGACGAGACTTATCAAGCTGAATAAGTATAAACGACCGATTTTAAAATCACATTTACTGACAAATAGGTGACTGTTGGAAAAATCCGGCCGAAATATGTTT
Organism: Pyrausta purpuralis; assembly: GCA_963924145.1. Classification (NCBI taxonomy): domain Eukaryota; kingdom Metazoa; phylum Arthropoda; class Insecta; order Lepidoptera; family Crambidae; genus Pyrausta; species Pyrausta purpuralis. Next base: position 13,284 of record CAWUPE010000092.1, read on the forward strand.
TTTAAGATAGAATTTAAACGGTTTTAATAAATTCATTTTCGATTTTTCACAGGACAAAGAGGACGACGCGCGGATAGGCATGAAGTCGACAGCACTAACATTCGGAGAACACACCAAGCCACTTCTATCGGGCACTCTAGCCGCTAGTAGTATATGCCTGGCCTGCGCGGGACACGCGCCGCATTGGACTGGCCGTACTACGCAGCTTTGGGTGTTTATGCTGTCAGAGCGGGGACACCAGGTATGTTCGTCTCTTTCTAACTTACAAAAGACTTCAAGGATAAAAGAGAAACACAAACACTTTGTCAAACAGAAAATCATAGTTAACCATCGAGATTATCACAGAAACTGTGATTCAAAAAGTTTATAGGTACCAAGGGCGAAAGAAATTCATAAGAGGCAAATGGTAGCAGTGCTACGGAGAGATCGTAATATGAAAAAAGTGCCACTACAATACGTAGGATCAGTGCTACGAATTTCGTAGTAAGACACTACTACGAATTTACCTAGCTTTGTAGGTCAGTGCTACGATTTTAGTTGGAAAGATCTTGCAAATAATGGTACAATGGTGCTTTTCGATGCGTTCTTTTAAGATTTGTGCCCTGCACAAGGAGCGTTGATATGTCCGTTATTGTATAAAATATCCCAATAGGCTCAAGGTTTGTTATTATAGCAACATTTTAAAATGAGTAACCGTCTGAATTCCTATTGACCTAAGAATCACACCAAGCCACTTCTGTCGGGCACTCTAGCCGCCAGTAGTATATGGCTGGCCTGCGCGGGGGGCACGCGGCCGCATTGGACTGGCCGTACTACGCAGCTTTGGGTGTTTATGCTGTCAGAGCGGGACATCAGGTATGTTTGTCTCTTTCTAACTTACCAAAGACTTGTAGGATAAAAGAGGAACCAACACATAATTTGTGAAACAGAAAATCAAATCGAGATTATCACAACTGTGATTCAAAGAAGGTTATAGGTACCAGGGTGAAAGAAGTTCTAGAGAGGCAAATGGTAGCAGTGCTACGGATTTACTAAAATCGTAGTATGAGAAAAGTGCGACATAATGTAGAATCAGTGCTACGAATTTCGTAGTAAGACACTACTACGAATTTTTTAGCCTTAAAGGAATTAAGGAGTGCTGCGGTTGTTGTTGGAAAGATCTGCAAATTATTCTACCCTGGTGCTTTCGTTGTGTTCATTAATATTGGGTGCTCTGCAAGGAGCGTTGATAGGTCCGTTATTGTATGAAATATCCAAAAAGTAACTAGATTTGTTCCCATACCAACATTTTAAAATAGTTAAGCCGTCTCGAATTCCTATTAACCTGAGAATTAAACCAAGCCGCTACTTTTGAACGACCTATGCGCTAGTAATTGCCTGGCCTGCGCGGGACACGAATTTTTGCATTAAAATGCAAAGTATAGAAGCACGAAAATGCTAGCAGTGCTACGGAGAAACTGAGAGATCGTAGTATGAAAAAGTACCCACTACAAAACTTAAGATCAGTGCTACGAATTCGTAGTAATACACTACTACGAATTTATCTAGCTTTAAAGGTCAGCGCTACGATAGTCGTTGAAAAGATCTTGAATATTATAGTACCCTGGTGCTTTTCAATGCGTTGTATTAATATTGGGTGCCTTGCAAGGAGCGCTGCTAGGTCCGTTATTGTATGAAATATCCCAAAAGTAACTAAAAAGGCCCTAGGTTTGTTCCCATAGCAACATTTTAAATGAGTTAAGTCGTCTCGAATTCCTATGAAGACCTCCTGAGCTGAGAATCACACCAAAGCCGCTACTATTGAACGACCTACGCGCTAGTAGTTGCCTGGCCTGCGCGGGACACGCGGCCGGATGGGATTGGCCGTACTACGCAGCTTCGGGTGTTTATGCTGTCAGAGCGGACACCAGGTATGTTCATCTCTTTGTAACTTACAAAAGACTTGTAGGATGAAAAGATAAACACAAACACTATAATGTGTGAAACAGAAAATCGTAGTTAAAATCGAGATTATCACAACTGTGATTCAAAGAATGTTATAGGTACCAGGGTGAAAGAAGTTCTAGAGAGGCAAATGGTAGCAGTGCTACGGATTTACTAAATCTTAGTATGAGAAAAGTGCCTACGATATAATGTAGAATCAGTGCTGGTGCTTTCGATGCGTCCCATTAATATGGGTGCCCTGCAAGCAGCGATGATAGGTCCGTTATTGTATGAAATATCCAAAAAGTAACTAAAAAGGCCCTAGCTTTGTTCCCATAGCAACATTAATGAGTTAACTCGTCTCGAATTCTTATGAAGACCTGAGCGGAGAATCACACCAAAGCCGTAGCCGTTATTGAACGACCTATGCGCTAGTAGGTAGTTGTCTGGCCTTCGCGGGACACGCGGCCGCATTGAACTGGCCGTACTACGCAGCTTTGGGTGTTTATGCTGTCAGAGCGGGACACCAGGTACGTTTGTCTCTTTCTAACTTACAAAAGACTTGTAGGATAAAAAGAGAAACACAAACACATATGTGTGAAACAGAAAACATAGTTAACCATCGTTTCTAGGTACCAGGGTGAAAGAAGTTCTCAGAGGCAAATGCTAGCAGTGCTACGGATTTACTGAGATCGTAGTATGAGAAAAGTGCCTACGACAATACGTAGAATCAGTGATACGAATTTCGTAGTAAGACACTGCTACGAACTAGTTTAAAAGTCAATGCTACGATTGTAGTTGGAAAGATCTTGGAAGTAATGTTACCCTGGTGCTTTTCGATGCGTTCTATTAAGATTGGGTGCCCTGCAAGGAGCGTTAATAGTTCTGTTGTTGAATTAAATATCCAAAAGTGACAAAAGAGGCTCTAAGGTTTGTTCCTATAGCAACATTTTAAAATAAGTCTAACCGTCTTGAATTCCTATTGACCTAAGAAACAGTCAGACACTTCTATCGGCACTCTAGACGCAGTAGTATATGCCTGGCCTGCGCGGGACATGCGGCCGCATTGGAGTGGCCGTACTACTCAGATTAGGGTGTTTTTGCTGTCAAAGCAGGATATCAGGTATATTTGTCTCTTTCTAACTTTCGAGATACTTAGAAAGAACAACTCAAACTTTTTTAAGTGAAAACAATATCGAAATTATCACCGAAACTGTGGTTCAAAAGGTTCTAGGTACCAGGGCGAAAGAAATTCATAACAGGCTAATGGTTGCAGCGCTTCGGAGTTACTGAGGCCGTAGTATAAGAAAAGTGATAATATGTATGTAATAATTATCTTCTGTAATAAGTAATAAATAACAAATAATCTTGTTGTCAATAAATATTTGTATTTTTATGTAGGATCAGTGCTACGAATGTCGTACTAAGGACACTACTACGAATTTATCTAGCCTAAAAGGTTAGAGCTACGCTTGTAGTTGGAAAGATCTTGAATATTAAGTTTGGGTGCCATGCAAGGAGCGTTGATAGGTCTTTGTTGTATTAAATATGCTAAAAGCCTGTAGGTTTTTTCCCATAGCAACAATTTAAAATGAGTCTAGCTACGCAGCTTTGAGATGCTGTCACAGCGGGACATCAGGTATGTTGGGCTCTTTTTAACATACAATAGTAGATTGTACTCTCGAATTATTCGCGCTTTCACTCCGTTTGAGCGCCAACAACATCTCGAGTGAAATGGGTGCTTTCACCCTAGTTAAACATACTATTTTTCATTTCTACTGTGAGGAAAAATAAATAAAGTTAGCTATGTGATTTTGATTCGATAATTAGATATTATTTGTTAGGCGAGAAATTAAACCTTAAGTTTTTTATATCATGTTAATATCAGTTTGTTTTCTGTCGTTATACATAAAACACACGATTAGAAGGACAGTAACGGCACGGAAGCCAACAGTGTACATAAAACGCGAACGATATGAAATATTTCAAAATCAATGTTAAAAATTTCGATCGATTTTTTCTCATAGACAATAATTATAGTATAAGAACGCAACCATAAAGTTTCGTTCTTCGTTCTTCTTAAATAAATAATGTAAAGTTAATGTTTAGCTAATCTAAAAAATATGTAAAGCTTTTTTATTTTAATATTATGATGTGACTCATTATCTTTAACTTCATGTCTAATCGTAGCAATTAAAACTAAATAACTTTCCACCCTAGGGATGAAAAAGCTATTTTCCACCGTCTACCTTCACATGAAAGTTCAATTTTCCGAATAGAAGTAATGAAAAAAACTAAATAAATAATGATGGACTGGAACAGAAAATTCAATGCGTGAAACATAAAAAAAACATAGTTTCACAACACAACATTATCACAGAAACTGGTTGCAAGAGAGCAATGGTACCAGGGCAGTAGGAAGTTCTTAAGAGGAAAATGTGATCAGTGCTACTGATCTCGTAGTATGAAAAAAGCACCTACGAAAATATGTTGAGTTAATACAGTGCTACGAATTTCGTAGTATGACCGAGCGCTGTGCTGCTTAAAAATGTAGCTTAAAAAGTCATAGCTATGGTTAAAGTTGGAAAGATCTTCGTGCAAATAATGCAACTGTAAGGTCTTCAATAATGCACGAATCTCGTAGCAGAGAACGCTTGTAACGAAACGAATATCTGTAGCTTTGTGCTACGAAGACTGGGACAGATAAAGAGAACAGAGTTATCCGTACGATAGAAAGAGACAAAGCCGTTTAATATTAAAAGGGATAAAATTTCGTAGCATTTCGTAAGCATTACTACGAATTCCGTAGTACTTGAGAAGCGTTGCTACGAAAATGTGTAGCTAAGTCAGTGCTACGATTACCGTAGAGTTTTTTAATCGATAGATAAATTAATACAGCAAGACTTAATTCCAGGAATGTTATAATATAATATGCAATATCGTATTATTTTACGTAGGTAAATAGCTTTGATTGTGCATGGTAAGAAAATATGACACTTATGGAATCCCGATACTTCTTAACTTATTGTATTAAGGGTGTCTTGCTAGGGCCTGTGATTGGTCCGTAGTTCTATAAATATATCTTTACTAATATCATAAAGCTGGGAGTTTGTTTTAGGGATGCAACGATACGGCTATTACGATACCAATACAAATGACGAATACATCATAATGACCAAATACGATAACGAGTTACAATACAAATGCATTACGATATATGTTTAATACCATTTTGATGAATTTATTGAAAGCTTTGTTGTATGTTAGTTATTATTGTAAGACTAAGTAAGGTAAAAGTATAAAAATCAATATATTTATTAATTTTATCAATTTTCATCATTAAATTATATTTTAAATTGTTACTATTAGTTACGTTTAGTGACTATTACTTAATTTAAATTGTAGTCGTAATTTATAACTGGCAAATTCTTATTCAGAAAACACTTTGTTCCCTTAAGTCGGTTTCTCTCATCACTGTATCAGTCCTGCTGTGGAGAATAGTTTTTCAGATGGCGCCGTTGCAGGTTTAAGGGATAAATCTTCAATGCTATCCTTTTTAAATTTGGATACTCTGAAGCTTTATTGTGCCAATAGTCAGCGTCCGTCTCTAAATTAGTAGTTTTCAAATAATGTATCGTAAAAGTATCGTATCGTAATAATTACGATAGCGAATGATCGTAAAGTTTACGATCGTCGCTGATATACGATTATCGTATCGGTATCGTTGCATCCCTAGTTTGTTTGTTTGAACGCGCAAATCTCAAGAAATAATTGACTGATTTTTGTGTCGGATAGCTTATTTATCGAGGAAGGCTTGAGGCTATAACACAACGCATAAGGGAGGGAGCAAACTCAAAACGCGCGGGCGAAGTCACGGGGGACCGCTAGTCATTTATAAGATACAGTCGTATTTATTCCTTTATAACGAAATGATACATTTTAGAATTAGATTAACACAAAACTGTCACCTACATCGTCGAACACGGTGACCTTTTTAAATCCATTGGTAGTTAAATAATTAATTGTTTAGTTGTTAAATTATCATTCTTTATCCGACTTAAAAAATGAGGTTCTCTTATGATCATGATGTGCGTATTTAGACCGCTGCTGTCCGTTAAGGTTGACATCATGCATCGACTTCAAATGGACTCGTTTCTCCTATTGGCGTTATTTTAGAATAAGAATAAGAATTATATTTATTTGCTAAAAAACATGGTACATTATCAAGTTCATACTATAATTCGAAGGTGTGACCATGCATGTTTAATCGATCTGTCGATGTGCAAATATTTTGTCATCGTACAGTCAACATATTTAATTATTAAAATAACATTTAAATTCAGTAAATTAAGCATGTAAACTGCGCGAATTACAAAATCTCAGTTAGGGACGTAATTAAATATTTCAAGTTTTTTTTTAAATTTTAATGGCGGTTCAATTTTTATGATATTTTTTTATGAAAATGTAATTTCTGGTATTCAAGCTTACTTAATATGTATAATGAGCAATCTCATGCGCACCGCGCCGTCACAGGCCAACGAAGCAATTTAAATATAAATATTTTGATGAATGCATGAGCATTTATTTACTCAAATGTTATTTATTGTCGGACAACAGCACGTCAATGTAAACATTGCGGTATCTTAAGCAGTTGTAATAAGGGCTAGTTTTGCAACAAAAATTGGTAACCTGATGAGCTGGCTATTGTAATCTACATTTTAGTCTCGTACAAAAATCTACATTTATGAAAAGAACAGAAAAGAAATATATGTGAAAATTCAAACACTTAGGACATGACATTAAAAATACCTCATGTTAATGGCTAAGTAAAATATTCATGTTTAGTTAATATGTACTTAACATAATTAAATATAGAATATTTTCTGATTTATTATAAATCTTTCAGCCAATCAGTTTTTTGAATAATAAAAATAAGTATTGAAAGCGGAAAGCAAAATGTTGTGCATTTGACATTGACAGATTTACTTTTATTTGCACGTTTGACAAGACGTTATAACTTTTATATAAATATACAACATTTGTTACAACAATTAAGTAAAAATATATGGACATGATTTTGGACAATAATATTGAATTTAGAAGTAGATGACGCCGCGCGAACTAAAAGAGTACACAAATATGGCACCGTCTGATTAATGGATGTCAATGGATTGACATCCATTACGTCAGACATCAGTGAACAGAGTCATGGAGTAGTTTTTTTTAATATATTTTTAACGTATGCGTTAGTAGGTACACTACAATAAATTCGTTGACCTAATTTTAAAAAATGAGTTAACATTTAGCTTGGTAGTGAATTAATCAACAAAAAAACATTTTATTTTTAAAATATTTAACATTTAAAATGTTAAATAATGATGTAAAAATTGAAAATAAATGTCATCATCATCATCAGTATCATCCCTCACGGGTGTGTTTATCAACAGTCTTT
>CAWUPE010000093.1:0-32890 GCA_963924145.1 Pyrausta purpuralis
TCAGACATGGTGTCAAAGAGAAAGATGCTCAGTATGCTTTGACATTTCATCATGAATAGACTTACTAACGAGCAACGCTTGCAAATCATTGAATTTTATTACCAAAATCAGTGTTCGGTTCGAAATGTGTTTCGCGCTTTACGCCCGATTTATGGTCTACATAATCGACCAAGTGAGCAAACAATTAATGCGATTGTGACCAAGTTTCGCACTCAGTTTATTTTATTGGACATTAAACCAACCACACGAATGCGTACAGTGCGTACAGAAGAGAATATTGCGTCTGTTTCTGAGAGTGTTGCTGAAGACCGTGAAATGTCGATTCGTCGCCGTTCGCAGCAATTGGGTTTGTGTTATTCGGCCACATGGAAGATTTTACGCAAAGATCTTGGTGTAAAACCGTATAAAATACAGCTCCTGCAAGAACTGAAGCCGAACGATCTGCCACAACGTCGAATTTTCAGTGAATGGGCCCTAGAAAAGTTGGCAGAAAATCCGCTTTTTTATCGACAAATTTTGTTCAGCGATGAGGCTCATTTCTGGTTGAATGGCTACGTAAATGAGCAAAATTGCCGCATTTGGAGTGAAGAGCAACCAGAAGCCGTTCAAGAACTGCCCTTGCATCCCGAAAAATGCACTGTTTGGTGTGGTTTGTACGCTGGTGAAATCATTGGACCGTATTTTTTCAAAGATGCTGTTGGACGCAACGTTACGGTGAATGGCGATCGCTATCGTTCGATGCTAACAAACTTTTTGTTGCCAAAAATGGAAGAACTGAACTTTGTTGACATGTGGTTTTAACAAGATGGCGCTACATGCCACACAGCTCGCGATTCTATGGCCATTTTGAGGGAAAACTTCGGAGAACAATTCATCTCAAGAAATGGACCGGTAAGTTGGCCACCAAGGTCATGCGATTTGACGCCTTTAGACTATTTTTTGTGGGGCTACGTCAAGTCTAAAGTCTACAGAAATAAGCCAGCAACTATTCCAGCTTTGGTAGACAACATTTCCGAAGAAATTCGGGCTATTCCGGCCGAAATGCTCGAAAAAGTTGCCAAAAATTGGACTTTCCGAATGGACCACCTAAGACGCAGCCGCGGTCAACATTTAAATGAAATTATCTTCAAAAAGTAAATGTCATGGACCAATCTAACGTTTCAAATAAAGAACCGATGAGATTTTGCAAATTTTATGCGTTTTTTTTTTTTAAAAAAGTTCTCAAGCTCTTAAAAAATCACCCGTTATAATAATCTCTCGAATATCTTCGATAATACGGGTAACACTGAAATCGGCCTGTAGTTACTAGGATCAGTTCTAGAACCTGATTTATATATAGGACTCACTTTGGCCACCTTAAGAGAGTCAGGAAAAATACCGAGTCTAAAACATTTGTTTATTGAGTTGACTAAATTTTCTGCAATAAGATTTTTAAGGCATTTAATTACCTTAGTAGAGATTCCGTCTAATCCAGTACTAGAATTAATATCCAGATTATCTATGATTTTAATTACCTCCTCTACAGTACAGGGCTTTAGTTCATTTAGTAATGTGTCATGTGAGTAATTTTGGTCATACATTAGGATGTTACCTATGTCATTATGATAGCGCTGAGGTATTTTATAAGATAGGTCTGCACCGATCGAAGAAAAATACAAGTTAAACAGATCACATACCTCGTTTCCGTCAGTAACTAACTTTGAATCGGACATCAGCTTTGGGGGAGCAAGGCTTTCTTTTACTTTATTTGCAGCTAGGGCATTAATGACGTCCCACATTTTCTTTGGTTGGTTATGAGTGTTTTGGAATAATTTATGATAATAATTTTCCTTATACATCTTAAATAAAGCTTGGACGTTTTCTCGTTCTTTTAAAAATAGCTTCTTTAGTTCTTCATCGTTTTTGTTTCTTTTCATTTCCTTCCATAAATAGTTTCTTTTATTTATTGCATCGATAATGTTCTTATTAATCCAATCTTTCTGTGGAGGATTAAGTGTTTTACTTTTTTGTATTTTACTATCATTGACGTTTCGTAGTATGCAATTTTCCAGACTGGAGTAATCGGCCTCTGCGCCATCTATTGATTCTGATACTTTTTTGTACAATGTGTCGTAGTCTAATGCTGTGTAGTTAATTTTTGGATAATGTCTTGGTGCTTCTTTTCCAACTTCGAGATACAGGTGTTTATGGTCGGATAAAGATGATTCTATTATAGAAAGACTAAATGTATGGTTTTTAATGTTAGTGCTGATATGGTCTATTATTGTTTTTGTTTTGGATGTTTCTCGTGTACAGTAGGTTGGGTTAATTTTGTTCAGGATTTCATATCCCGATTCTTTCACCTCATCAACGTAATCTTTTATATACTTATCTTTCTTGAGTAAATCGATGTTAAAATCGCCAAAGACCAAAGTTCGTTTTCGTTGCTCCAGTTGAGATGTATATATATTTAGAAAGTTTTCCATGTCAGCATCGCCATCAGGTTTGTATATAACTCCAATATTTAATGATAGTTTTTCTATATTTATCCATAAATAGTGGTTTCCGTTTTCGACAAGGTCTTCTGTTATTTCAAAATTGATTGTCTCATGCACGTAAATAGAAACACCGCCACATTTTTTACCCTTTCTATAGTTATATGCATGTCTATACTCAGGAATTTGATATATCTTAGCATCTCTCTCGGACACAAACCATGTTTCCGTTAATATCAATAGGTGGGTAACCCGTGGTATGGCTCTCAGAATACATTTAATTTCATCGAACTTATTTTTATTGCGTATACTTTGTAAATTTGCGTAGAAAAAACGGAGACACGATGGGACGAGCGGGATATCTTCGTATTTTTCCACTAAGTGATGATCTATACTTTCTGTACGGCTTTTATTTAGTGATAAAGATGAAGTCAGTTTTTTTGGTTGATTTTATTTTTAATGATGGTCGGTATTCCTTTAATATATTTAATGTTCAGGTCCTTTTCACCAGTATCGACGCGTTTTTTTAATTCCTCTTTCACTAATTGAAGATACTGTTTTTGCGATGGAGTTTGATCAGAGTAAATTTTGACTGTGTCTGGAAATTTTTCTCTATTATATAGCAGCAGTTTGGGTGTGTCATTTTTATTAAAACATATTTTTAGCGGACGATCCTTACCTGGCACATACTTGCCTAGTCGCATTGATTTTACTGGCTTAGGACAATCTTCGATTACTGATGTAGCAAGCTTCATAAATTCTTCTATATCGTGGACTCGTCGGTCGTTTGTCGACCGAATCGAAATATTTTTTTACCTACTTAGAGGGTATACCTTCTAGTTGGTCCCATTTTTTCCATTTTGGGATCTGATGATGGGATCTTGGTGTATTCGAGGTAAACCCCCTAATTTTTAAGGCACGTATAGTGTTTCTTTACTAGAATCTTAATGTTGACGTGTTGTTACGTCTGATAGTCAACATTTAGTGGGGCTGAGCTGATGGTGGAACTCCTTAACGCCTAGGAGTTCAGTAATAATAATGACGAAACTTATGATAGGTAATTTGTTGCTTCGTAAAAAATAGAATCACAAGGTGCAACTCCCCCCCCCCCCCCTCTTATGTAATCACTAAAAATAAAGAAATAAAATAAACTTTAAAAAAAGTAAAAACCGACTTCAAAACCAAAATGCACTAAAAAGTCTTAAATAATCTCTTCACCATTGAAAGGAAAGGAATCCGTTTTAGGCAAACAATTTCTTTTTGGAGTCGGTGCCATCGCTTTGACCATCAAGCATCAACTATCACAGCACCGACTCCAAAAAGAAATTGTTTGCCTAGACGGATTCCTTTCCTTTCAATGGTGAAGAGTTTATTTAAGACTTTTTAGTGCATTTTGGTTTGAAGTCGGTTTTTACTTTTTTTTTAGTAAAATAAATAAAATAAAAACTTACAACTGTATTTACTACTAGTACTCCTAGTACTATTCGTCGACTCTGCAAATAAATACAACAAGGACAGATTTTTACATTTAAAGCAGTGCGTAGAAAGTTATCATTTCCGTCACGTACATCCTCTGATAGCATTCGAGACTTTGCAAAATGATTCCAACCGGTCCAAAACTTTAGCCACTTTCCACCACAAAAGTTTTAATGATTCGTTTCTAATTTTTTTTTTAGTCAACTTCAAACAGGAGGTTGTTATCAATTCGACTATATGTTGTTGCTTTTTTGTAAAGAAAACCGCAATCCTTGAGATTATATCTTCTAGTTGGTCAAATTGTTGCCAACTCGGGATCTGATGAGGAGATCTTAGTGCAATCTCAATGTTGACATGTTGTTATACGACATTGTGTGGAGCTGTGCTGATGGTGGATCTCCTTAAGACTTAGGAGTTCAGTGATTATAATGACAGAGCTTACGATAATTAATTAATAGCTTGTTGAAGAACAAATTCCAAAGGTGCAATATACTACCTACTCGTAGCACCAAGTAGTACTCCGTAGACCTTAGCACTTTGAACCCCAAATCCAAATCGAAAAGCCCGTAGCACTTAATCAAATTAACAAACTCGTATTAACTGCATATTTACGGCCATTGAACGAATATTACTAGGGTATGGAACTGGGGGCAATTCTCGCGCAATTCGTATACACGAAAAAAGTTCACCGATCAAATTTTCTTTGTAGAAAAAAAAATAGTTTTTGATTTCTCAGTGTCACGATTTCTATTAGACGTGGGCCGAGTTCTCGGTTAATACTCGGTACTCGGCGTACTCAGCGGGTTTTTTGATACTCGTACTCGGCCGAGTAACTCGGTTTTAATGCCGAGTATACTCGATTTACGTAAAGCAATATATTGCGGTAGATATCATATAAACAACATGGGAGATCTTTCACAATCTCAATTATGATACTAAACGAGTAGTAATTAGACAAAATGAATCGAACTAGCGTACTGAAAAAAAATCAATATGTGAAATTTTATAATGCAAAATTATGATGCAGTAACACAAAGCTCTCTGCACTTTCTAGTAACAACCTATTCATTTTTTTCTTCGTAGATGTTACTATCCTCCGAAAGTAATCACTGGCTATGCGTGGTTCTTGCAGGTGCACATAGTAACACTCGTGCTAAACGAGCCGTGGATACCTTGTTTGGTGCCTTGCCCACCACTCAAAAGGACTTGTCTTTTGTCAGCTTATTCTAAAGTAATGGGACTTTTAGTATCATCGCGCTCTAGTGCTAGATAAAAACTTATAATGCGTGAACATTTTGTTTGTATTTGTACACACTCGAAACAGAAATTTTATATCCAACCGAGTTACTCGGCCGAGTAGGTACTCGGTTGGAAAAAAAAATGAACCGAGTAATACTCGGTACTCGGTACTCGACAAAAGTGCTACTCGGCGCATCTCTAATTTCTATGTATTCAGATTTTGTTCGTGCGATAGTTTTTTTCGTTTAGATATTTTACTTGATTTTTAGGTAAAACGGTTAAACTTGCAATCGAATCACCACACGAAAAAAGTTCGATTACCGCGAAAATGGTTCCTGAAATGAAAAACCTCGTTTTATGCGGTATGCAATTGACGCCAACTTATAAAAACTGTTTCTGCATTTCGGCTGAGTATGGAGAGAGTAGACATCCTTTGATCGAATAAGCTTTTACATCAAATTCATCAAAGCTCAGCCGCTTGTCATCAAGATTTGAGGCTGTAATAAACTGTTGACTCTTTTATAGTCAATACAAAAATATGTACCAAAATTATAGGAAACTCTCGCGCAATTTAGCAACATAAATTATCTAGACCTAATCTCTCGGTGACATGGCCCACTTAACGTAAGGCTTTATTTGGTCCAGGCTATTTTTCTTTGCGTCATACCTAGATTACGCTGGACTCGCTTTGATAAATTAACGTAATAAATGTATTAGATCGCCAGCATGGCTTACGAAGGCTGTGTGATTAAACTGAAATTAATAGCTGTGCACAACTTTTTCTCATTGTAAATAAAATTATTTGAAGTGTGTCTTTGAACAAATTCAAAAAAAAGGTGTATATTTTTATGTTGTTACGTGTTTTTTAATCGAAGCCAATTATGTACGCTTGTTTTGCTTTTGTACAAAAAAGTGGGTGATTGTTTCTGAAAATATTTAGTTAGTTTGAATAAAAAATGAGATAATTAAATGCTTCTTAATTCATTTTGTTACAGACAGCAGTAAAGGTGGAGACTCATTCGTGTCGACACGCAACCAAGAAGACAAACCTGCACAAAAACCAAAACCAGAAAGTTATACCTTGTAAGTAACGAACGGGAACGCTTTTAGATCTTCATCTCAGTAATGCTGAAAAATTATCACAAAGGCTTTTGACCCCAGCCTTTTTGACTAGATTTTTAGTTGTGCCCGAACAAATAAACCTTCTTTTTCTTTTTTGAGTAAATCTTTCATATTATAGGTAGTAATATCTTGAACATGCTCAAATAGGTCTTAACTGTTATGTTATTTATAGACTTAAAAAAAATTAGGCCACCTTTAAAAAACTGACTAAAAATAAAAAAAGGGTTTGCTCTCTATTTAGGAGAAATAAAATCTTTTGGAGTCAGTGAGCTTGAGAGCATGTACCGACTCCAAATGAATTTGTTTATCCTAAACAGAGGGCAAAGGGTCTCGCTTTAGTACTTTTTTGTGAATTTTCCACAAAAACTGTGAAAAATACTTTGTCCTATTGGCAAAAATTGGAGTCCATTAATAGCGTCTTTTTGAAGTATTCGTTACACCACGCATTTTTCTTTAAAATAACATCAAAAACAAGTGTAGAGGACGTCATAGTGTATAGTACCGTGAGTATTAGTTGTATGTTACTTGTTCATGTTATTCCACTGAACTATGCCTAAATCTGGAGTCTTAATGTAGGACAGACGGTTGCCAAACATACAAAACGTACTCGGAATTCGAAGCATTTCCTTCCAGCTACACAAACAATTTGCAAATACTAGCGGCGCTGCGTACCTCACCCTACATCATCCTAGCTCTCGTCACTGCTGTCTTGCATCCGAAATACAGTTCTCTTGAAACATTTTTTTTTTAATTTAGTATGGGTTCGCTCTTGACTCCAGTCTAGCCTAATGCGACTAAGACGAAGTCGAAGATGAAACGAGCTCGCCCAGAAGAAGCCTGTTCACTCGAATTTTGAAAAGATTCGGATTGTAATCCCTTGGAAACACCGACGCGGGCAGCGAGTTCTTTTGCCGTGCGCATTATAAATGTTGACGAGAAGCGCTAAGTTCGAAACAGCGGCACATCGACAAGGTAAGGATGGCATCCCGCAGTACGCCTAGACGAACGATGGAAAAAGGGGGCTGGATGAAGCTCATGGAGCTCCTTCGCACACTTGCCAAAGTAAAGTCTGTAAAATACAGCTAAGCTGGCAACCTTGCGGCGATGGGCTAAGCTATGGAGCTTATCATTCACCAGTTTGTCGTCACCTATTAATCTTATGGCTCTGCGTTCCACTGATTCAAGTGCTTCAAGCTGGTACTTGGCGGATCCATCCCAGAGGTGACTGCAATACTCCATGCAGGACCGGACTTGCGCTTTGTAAAGGGTCAAAAGCTGTTCAGACGTGAATTTGATGTCAACGCAGCGAAGAGTGATTTTAAAATGTGAAACTGTACTACTTTGGCTCTATGAGGAAGTGTTTTAACAAATATAGCTATTTGAAAAGCATTTTTCAGTGCCATAATATATGCTAGCAAATATGTGCATGATGGTCCTGCTTCATGTATTTTTACAGTGGAGAAGGAGACATTACATGGTCACCTAATTCGATAAAATACATAATTAATTGCACAATCGTGCATTATTTTAATGAAAGATTGATTGCATTGTATTATTAAACGTGATTTTCAATTGAAAATTGATTTTCGAACAAAAATAACTAATAGCTTAAGAATATCAAGCCATATTAAATACGTTTAAACCAATAAAGATTCATCCATAAACGGATACGATTGGGTTTGTATTGTCACATAATTGTCCCATAAAGGAATCAGACTCAAATTCATTGAAATACAAAACAAACGAACGTAAGTCGGCCATCTCCTAAACTCCAAGGCAACTTAAATCGTCGCTAGTTCGGCACACTTGCGAGTAACCCCGCCTTGGTTTCTAATTAGATCTCTGTCGCAGAAACACACGCTCTTATAATGTTTTGGACAGTCTCTTGTGTCACTCTTGTTCAACTATTGCGTTTAGTCGAAACTGAAGAAACCTTTTTGCTGACATTTTTGTGGTGCGAGTTGTACAGTAAATGGAACAAGCTTAGACTTATTAACTGGTTCTCCCTTGTTTTGTCGAACAACGTTTGATATTATTTCACTTCACAAACATTTAAAATATCTAATTTCATTTGATATAATTTTTCGATTCCTATAATATTTATTTTATCTAATTTTGATTGACATAATTGTTCATGTAATATAATTTCATTTCATCGAATTTTCACTTTGCCTAATATCACATGACATAATGTTTGCTTGGCCTAATGAGTGCTTAATCTAATTTTTATTTAACCGAAACTTTATAACTGAACTTAAATAATACAAAAAATTATCGACGTGCCGCGGTAGCGGCCGCCGAGCGCCAGAACTACCCTCTGTTGGTGTCATCTAGGTTAGGTTAGGTTAGAACAGTGATCCGACAACGCGCCAGAATTCCCCTTTGTTGATATCATCTAGGTTATGTAGGTTAGACTAGTGACAGTTTTTTTTGTTGTTTTATCTAGTGTTAATTTGTATAATAAAAATAAAAAAACTGTCACTGTTCTAACCTACATAACCTAGATGACATCAACAAAGAGGAATTCTGGCGCTCGGCGGCCGCTGCCGCGGCACGCTCGCTTCGCTCGCTCGCCTTCGCGCGTTGACGGATCACTCTTCTAACCTAACCTAACCTACACGACACCAACAGAAGGGGGTTCTGGTGCTCGGTGGTGCTCCTTTCTTGTGATGAAAAGTATGTAAAATGATAATTATACAAAATAAGATTAGATAAAACAAAAATTAGATGAAATGATTATTAGGTGGAATGATGATTATGCCTCTTAAATGTTAGCACAAACGTTGTTATATCAAACAAATATTATCTGTTATAAAAATTATGTTACACAAAATTATGTTAAACAACCATTATGTTAAGAGTGATTAGTAAAAGTGAAATTATATCAAACGTTTTTCGACAAAACAAGGGAGAACCTTATTAACTACCTACCTTATTTTGTGTTTTAAATAAGAGAATAATTTTCATGCCTGTCTTACTTCCCTAATACTAGATATAAGCTTAACTTCGTACTGGGGTATAATAATAAAACGATATCTCGTTATGATTACGTAAAAATCCTTTAGATTAATTGACTAAAGTGCAAACTCGCCTTCTGCGGGATAAACCTTCTTGTGGTTAATAGGAGGTTAACAATGTTACAGATAAAGTTATCATTGTTGCGATTTTTTCAATATGACTGAATACTAAAAAATAGAGTTGGGCCGAGTACTCGGTTAATACTCGGTACTCGGCGTACTCGGCGGGTTTTTTAATACTCGTACTCGGCCGAGTAACTCGGTTTTAATGCCGAGTATACTCGGTTTAAGTAAAACAGTATATTTAGGTGGATATCATCTAAACAACAGGGGAAATCTTTCACAATATCAATTATGATAATGAATGAGTGGTAATGAGACAAAACAAGGAGCACTAGTGAATAAAAAGTAAAATTATGATGCAGTAACACAAAGGTCTCACTACGTTCTGGTAACGGCCTATTCCTTTTTTCTTCATAGACGTAACCAGTCTCCGAAAGTAATCACTCCCTATTCACGGTGCTTGCAGACGCACATAGTAACACTCGTGCTAAACGTGCCAGTTCTGGATGCTTTGTTTGGTGCCCTGCCCATCACTCGAAAGGACTCTTGTCTTTTGTCAGCTTATTCTAAAGTAATGGAGCTTTTAGGATCATCGCGCTCTAATGGCTAGATAAAGCTAATTTTGCGCGTATCTGTTTGTACTTGTTTACACACCCGAAACAGGAATTTGATTGTAACCGAGTTACTCGGCCGATTACTCGGTTGGAAAAAAAATGAACCGAGTAAAACTCGGTACTCGGTACTCGGCAAAAGTGCTACTCGACGCATCTCTACTAAAAATTATACATACATACATCGAAAATGTTTCTCGATGATGTGATTCAAAACCAAGTAAATAGTTGTTAATGAGATGAATATAGGAGATATAAATATGCGCCATACAACACGCGATTGTATGGTTTCAAAGTAAGGAATTTTCTTCATTTTTCTTCTTTTCTTGTGTTACTGTTGTATTGTGTTAATGACCCTACACCATTCATATAAACCGGGACTAGATTATTTAGATAACATCTTAAATAATCTAAGCACGCATATCTGCAATCTTGGTGGGGGCACGGCAGTGCCCCTACCAGCAAAAAAGTCGAGCAAAAAAGCGTCACGGCCGTACCATTCTTTTTTCGAAGCAATTCAGACCATTTTCGACCCCCTGTAACTTCGTTGTGGATAAAACTAGAAGACTGAAATTTTCAGTAACCATGCAGCATTGTAAAGACATGGTATATTTCAAATTTCATTCAATTTGAACCAGTATTTTAAGAATTCTAACGGGTCAAATTTCTTAATTTTGTCACTCACTGACTCACCAATCATCAAAATTCTAAGGCACTTCTAGCAGACCTAGAAGCTTCAAATTTGAAATATAAGTAGTGTTTGGTGTATGAATCAAGGAAAAACTAAAAAATCTAGAAAAAACCGCAAAGAAAATTAAGTCCATACAGCCAAGTCTTCAGTAAAATTTTTCAATATTGGCTTTATTCGTAACGATGTTTTACGGCAGTTATTATTATTGCGTGCGAAGCCGCGGGTTTAAGCTAGTCCCATATAAATATAGGCGCATGGTATTCATATATAAAACATTAAAGAATTTTAATATTGATATGCGTCACTATAAGATGCTGTTAATTATTACGTAACAACTTAATGCTTCGAGTACGGAGATTCCAGACAATTGATTTTCAATTGTTATGGACCACGATCGTGGTCCTAGAGACTGGACGTATTAAGACAGAAAGTCGCTTAAGTAGAGACTGAATAAATTAATAACCGACTTGGTATTACATGGATCTCACAACTTTTTACCGCAGAACAATTGAGTTGCGAGACTTGTTTTTTTTGACAAGTATTGTTTTTGATGGTATGTAATTTTATCCTGAGGAGCTTGTCAGCTTGATTAATTCACAGAGTATTTTTCTAATAACTTTACTTCCTATAATCGTAACCTGCAGTACTCATAACATATAAGGGCACACAAGTTGTGTAGGACCTGTAGTGGCAAAAACTTATAAAAGGAAGTTCTCAAATAACAAACTTTTCATTAATACCATGTAAGTACTATCCTTTAAAAGTGAATTTCGCATTTTATTTGGCATAAAAGTCTACTTTATAAGACTTGGTCCATATTTCAAGTTTCCACTCTAGCCTTCTCAATTGTACACTGCTAAGCTGATATGAGTAACAGAGACGGATATATTCATAATTAGTGCTATTGTCTACCACAGTAGACTGTAGAGTAAGTACCACAAGTTTTGGATCCGTGCGTAAACTTGGAACGGCATACTTGTTCGTTGTACTACGAGGGAATTCCAAACTCATATTACATTCAGAGTTCATGACACTAATTTACTCCATGGAAGTTATGTAGCAGTCAAGTCACGTTACGAAACATTGTTTAGATACTACTACCTCTCTCTCCCTGTCTAACTATGAGAGTACACGTTCATTCAACTTTACTCCCAAATACTCACTTTAATAATGCATTCGGAGAAGCGATTTTAGAACCTTACAATAGAGTTTTGGATAATGGATAAATCCTAAATTAGGACCTACTTTACAATAGAGTTTTCGAGTGGAATAGACTGAATGAGATAGCTCAAAGACAAGCTCTGTGTCTTGAGAAGCATACTAACTTAAATTACATTTTAAAATGAAATAGCATTCCTATATAGATTGCGGGCTTAAATCCCGCAAGGAGCAAATGTTTGTGTGATAAACACCATCATTTGTACCTAAGTTATGAGTGTTATATGTATTTAATTATTTATGGGAGCCGCCCCTGTCATATTCCTTGTCTGGTAATTCGTAACACTAGGAAGAAGATTCCTTACTTCGGAACTGCATAATTGGTGTGCATATTAATTGAATTAAATTAAAGTATAGTTAACCCTAAAATCCTAGGTTACGCTTGAAAACTGCGCCATCAAATACAGGAACTCATACTCGTATCTTTTTTCCAGTTCATACGCAAGTCCCTCAATCAAAATATTGAAGAATAGTAAGATAAGATTCTGAGACGCAGATTATATTTTTACAAAACATAAGATTTTTGAATCTGAATGCAGTTAAGAATCTTGCTAATAAAACATTTAATACCATTATGTATTTACAAAGTAGGAACATTTACCACTAATATTAATGCATAAAATCCAAGACTACACGCTACTAAATTAGGTAAATATAACATAGAACTACCAAAGTCAAGTACAGAACAAGACTGGCTTAAGTGACCCGAGTGTTTTGTCTGCTTTGTGTCTCCACAATTTATGAGTGAATTCTAAAAGGCGCTGAATTTTACCTCTTTGTTTGAGTTTAAGATGTTTTTGTAATGAAAACGCCGGTTTCACGTCTTCACGCGGTCCCTTATTCTTGAGTTAATTCCATTTGCATGCTTTGCAATCAACAACGCTTAGGTACTACAGTTTGTTTTCAAGGATGACAAACTTTCCTTGTTTATCATTTCGGTTAAGCTTAGATAAGTATAAATAATTATTACCTACTAACACGTTATCTTGATGTCCAAAAGATGAATTGTACATGCATCTTGTATATCATAGGTTTGGTGTAAGTTACATTCGGAAGTACTTGGAGAGAGAAGTTTCCAGAAATGAACTATAGTCTGTTTCTCTTTGCTAGTCGAACAATATAAACAATCTTTTAATAACTTTTTAAAATAATGTCAGTAAATAAAAATAATGAATTATGTGATTTGATAAGATCTCAGAGTTTAACTATGACTTCTCTATGAAGGTTGTGATTTTTATGTTTATCTGATTTTAAAATTACTCATTTCGTTAAAAAAGGAATATCAATATTGTTAACAATATTCGACTAGCAAAGAAAAATGGACTTTACTAGGTACTGTAAGAGTTCTTGAAATGAACTACAAGACCGATTATGAAAATTATTTATGCCACATTCTTGCATAATAACAATGCATCGAAGTTAAAAGCCGGGGCGGATAACCAGTACCATATCTACACAATATACCATTAAAGTTTGGTCTGCAAGACAAATAAACGAATGTGAGTTTTCAGTTAATAGTTTTATGTACTAATTAGAAAGCTACAATTAAAACACTTCGGATTCCAGCAATCAGAAAGTTATAAAACATTAATTTAACTACAGCCTCTGTCAGCGATCCTCATGTCAATTAATATTAAAATGATCCATAGATTTAAAATTGGCTTAAATAAATGAAACTGATTTTCCACTGTTTGTGCAAATGGTAATGTTTGCTTGTGGGAACTGGGATTGATAGGTATTCAGAATGGAGGAGAACTCATTGATATTATATGTATTTATTTAACTAACTTATTAATTGATGACCCATATTATGTTGTGCCAACATACTAATAATAGCTCAGCGTTAAAATCAAAATTGAAAAGAGTACAAAATATTTGATTTGGTAACAAAAGTATGTAAATAAAATCGATTTTTTATATTTTGCAGACGATTACAACAGAGTGGTGCTAGAAACAGTGGACCGGGAGCCAGACTCCGATTATATTAATGCTTCCTATATAGATGTAAGTACTACAACAATGGAATATCCTTTCATGACATTATTATAACGCTTTGACTACATATTTTTTCTCATGTAAAATAAGTAGCAATAAGTGGCTTACCATTTTAGAAACCAGAATAAATGTGTCATCTTTTAAAGTTGTTTCCAAAATAGTGTAGTATTTTTAACCGACTCCAAAAAAGGAGGAGGTTATTAATTCGACTGTATGTTTTTTTTTGTATCTATGTTACCTCATATATCAGTCGTTTGTAGACCGATTCAAAAAAAATTTCGCCTACTTAGAGGACATACCTTCAAGTTGGTCCCATTTTCCAATTTGGGATCTGATGATGGGATCTTGGTGTAATCGAGGGAAACCCTCACCCTCATTTTAAAGGAACGTACAGTGTTTGTTTACTAGAAACTTAATGTTGACGTGTTGTTACGTCTGATAGTCATAATCTTGTGGGGATGAGCTGATGGTGGAACTCCTTAACGCATAAGAGTTCAGTAATTATAATGAAAGAACTTATAATGGGTAGTTCGTAGCTTCTTAAAAAAAAAGAGTCATAAGGTGCAAGGTGTAATTCCCCCCCCCCCCCCCCCCCCCCCCCTTCTCCTGTAATCTCTAAAAATGAAGCTAAATAAAATTAACTTTAAGAAAAGTTAAAACCGACGTCAAAAATAAATGCACTAAAAAGTCTTAAATAAACTCTCGACTATTGAAAGGAAAGAAACCCATTTTAGGCAAACAATTTCTTTTTGGAGTCGGTGCCATCACTTTGACCATCATGCATCAACTATCACAGCACCGACTCCAAAAAGAAATTGTTTGCCTAAAATGAGTTCTTTTCCTTTCAATAGTCAAGAGTTTATTTAAGACGTTTAAGTGCATTTATTACTACTGTTCTACGAGTATACTGTTCGGTTATTCATGGTTGCATCACAGAAAACAACTGTCGAAAAGTTATTATATATTAAGTTTATCGCAAACTTCTCAGGAAGATAAATCAAAATTAAATTGGCATTTTTCAGTACTATGAACACAATTCGATTGCTTAATTTACGAGTGTTACTCAATTATTATAACCAATATAACAGTATCGTTAAAAAATATTGGATTTCTTGCAACAATACACTTGTTCAAATGAGCTATTTTAGTACAATTTAAACGTTAAGGGTAACCCTCTGTTTCAGCATTGAACAGTGTATTGTACTTACAAACTTTATTGTAAGAGGTTGCTTTCCAGTCGCGCCACGTACCGCCATAATAATTTTAGCATTGTTATCCGGGTACAAACGATAAATACATACCCTCACAGTCCAGTACTTAACGTTGTTTTGTTTCAATGCTATTGGAAATGAGGATAATAGATATCATTTTGGGAGTATATCCTTCAGATTTGATAAGTATAATAATTTGAACGTAGGAGTGCGTTATTTCAATATTTACCTTTTGACAGAGCTGATTATAATATAAGTAGAACTATAAGATAGTCTGGTGATAAAATATTGGTTCAATATATCGTCAAATTGCAACAAACTAATTATTCATTACCATCTGGTTATCATTATAGACTTGTCAGGCAAAGCTTTAGAGGTACATACTTCGCAAATAAACAGACGTTATAAAATCCACCTAAAAATGTCAAAATATCGAATTTAATCACTTTTGCTATTGAACATTAAAATCACCCAAAAGTATTCCTCGACCGAGTCAGGAAGTAAGCAAAATGTCTGAGGAAATTGTAAAATTGGAAATATTTGAATATTTTTTCGTTCCGGTTTTCGTTTACATTTCATAATTGAGCAAAAAATGTTTGCGTATAAAAACAAACAGTGGTCCCCTGGGCGTAATCAGGCCTCCGTTCAGCGTCATGGTGACAAGTGTGAAAGGTCCTGTTAGGGTGAGGCCGTAGATTTTGCCACATTAGCTATAACATAACTCTCCGCTTCATTTTTTTTTTAAAATATTGTACGTATATGTTTTTCAATAACAGCATCGTATTTCTTCACAAATGGTGAAACGCGATTAATAAATATATTTGAATAACTTCAAACCCTTGGAAATTTATTAAACATTTGGCTGCAAAAAGCGATGATTTTTTCGTAAAATACGCTTATCCGTTCCGGTAGAGGTGCACTTTGAGCATCAGTAAAATCAAAAATATAACTCTTTTTGACAGTCTGTTTGCTTTGACGCTAAACAATAGTAGTTAGCTAGCCACGTTTTAAAAATCGTTTCGTATATCCTAAGGAAGACCATGATTTTTCACTCGTTTTCGAAAAACGTTAAAATCCGTTCTTTGCGCTACTTTGTATTGCGCAACTTATATCGGCCCATTCCGTTGTGTTTAAAAAGTAGCAGTATTCATGTCTGAGTAGTGGCAGCACCGAAGAATCTTTGTGTATGGTCAGTACGCTGTCAGCGGACATATTTTTGTCAGTCCGACATCAACATTGTTTGAAAGAAGGAAGTGTCATATTTTTTCCGGAGAGTGTTTTTTAGTATATCAATTTAAGTTTTTGATATATATCTATACTTGTTGTTGTGCATGATTTAATGAAATGTTTGACATCTTTCAAGGCTTAATTTATATTCAAAAATAGCTTATTTATCAAGTTATAATGGATTTTGTTTGCGCGACAGTTGCGCAAAAATGACTTTTTGCCACTTTGCGATACCAGAGGCGTAGAATTTGCGCTACTTATTTTACGCTACCAAATAAAGGAGCTTACACACATAGGCTTGCAGGTTTTTTTTAGCTTGCATTGCACCTTTTATGGTTTCGCAATAAACTAAACTGTTTTTTTTTATTGCTCCAGCTTAAAAACTCTTCCAGTTTTGGACTGTCTATTATGACAGACACTGAAAAGTTTAATTAAAAATATTTTTAGGTGATTGTCATGCTTGAGGTATGAATGTCTTGTATGAAAAGGTCCTTTTTTGCCTTTTTTATTTATTTATTTTATTTTTAACTTACAAAATATCCTTACAAGTGGTCCTTGTGTCTTGATGGTATAATATACTAAGTAATTAAATTTCAGTAAGATGTCTACTTTGTTGTGTAATTTTATTAACAAGCAGACAGTAAAAGAACACGGAAAAATTAAACTAAGAAAAAAAAAATGGTGAAAAAAAAAGAAAAACTAATATTGATACAAAAGAAAAGTCAAAAGTTAGTATGAAAACTGTAAAGAAGAAGAAGATAAGAACATTTATTGAATCAAGCTCAGAAAATTCCGATATTCTGAGTCTAGCCGACACAGATAATTCTGAATGTGAAACATTTGATGATTTCATAACGACATGTTTAGAAGAACAAGGTAAAAAAGGAAAACTTCGAGCCAGCCATACCGTTTGGGTTAAGCGATGTTGAGTACTTCACAGGCGATAATGATATTTTAAAAAAGATGACTGGATCGTGGCAAAATTTTCTACAAAAAAAAGTTTGAAGCACTTTGTAGGACTTGTTTTATGGATAAAAGATCAAATCTCTACTGTGAAGTTTGTAAGGAAAGTGAAAAACTTGAAAGGTAGTAAAGGGTTAGTCTTTACGTATCCAAAGGTTGAGGATGTATGTGAAATGCACTTCGATGACGTGTTAAAGTGTTACCCCAACCAAATATTTCCCGGCGGGATCAAATTATGTTCGACATCGATTTCATTTATTTCAACGTACAGTAACAAACTATATTAAAATATACAGTTGAACATAATTCATGTTTGGTAAACTTTCATTCCTATTGCGGTTGTGATAGTAAATCAAAGCTTAGAAATTATGTTTCTGTCCTCGAAGAGTTTTTTGATAGTTAAATACTCTTTATAATTCCATACTGATCTTTTTATGACTTCTTTTTTTTTGAAATTTTGATTTTTGTTCCTATAAATAAATTGTGTTTCTAGAAATAGAACTCTTAGTTTTTTGTTACAGACAAGAGTAAAATTTAACATTTGTCATACTTACCTTGTAAAAGTGTGTTTTATTTTGTAGCATTTTCCTAATAAATGTTACAAGTAAGTTAGTACTTATGGGTTCACCTAAAGATATTAAAAGTTATGTGAAAATTACATATCTTGTATGCACTCCTTAACAATTTTGCTTTACCATTTTGCGTTACTCTGCGCGACGGACTCGTAGAATTTTTTGTGACACCTTTGCGCTATTTGTGGCAAAATCTACGGCCTGACCCGTTAAGGACATAGACGTCGGCTGAAATTTGCCGATTCTCACTGAAATACTACCTGAGTGGACGAAACTAGAGCTCTTATCGTGGAGCCTAGTCTTTTGGCTACGACAAGTTGTAAGTTATTTGTAGTTGATATTCAAATAATGTTGTTTAATTTCTGACCTAAATAAATATTTCGTATTTATTCAATTATGAGGTAAGTGGTTTTATCCTTATAGTTGTGTAATCATTAATATTTTTACACTAAAAATATATATAAAAAACACTAAAATCAAGAACTTGAAACCTTCGTTTTGTATAAAATCAATGTCATAATACATTCAATGTATGCTGCTTTAACAACAAGATACGCTAATAAACTTCGCCGTTACATAAAACTTGCACAAAGAACCTATTTCCCATGATTAAGGTCAAAGATCTAGAAAGCTCTCACTTGCAAGGTACACCGAAACTCTTCGAAAAGGTCTCAATTATAAGGCAAAGGAGCTCAATTCTCTGAAATGGACCGTTCTGTTAGGCATTATGCCAGCCTTTGTCGGAAAAATAAACGAGCGTACTACGACTGGTGCAAATTAGAAAGCACTTAGCGCTGTATTTTGAGTTTAGAGCACGGACAGTATGACAGGTTTTGTTTTGTTGTAGGAAACTGTTTGGATGTTGTTTATAACGGGATATTTTAGTGAAATGTTCAAATCTAAACCAAAAGTTATTTTACACAATAAACTACTGAGCGTATTGCTTACTTTCCCTAGGTTTTGCAGTAATACGAAATCGACTACATAATTAAAAGTCTTAAATTATAATATATGTTTAATCTTGCGAAATGTGAAGCCCGTACCATTTTTGACGGCATTCCTATTTTATAATGAGAAGTTCTAAATAGGCATTTATGTCACATTCACTGATACAAAGTGTCAATTACTTACATTTAAAAATATCCGTTAAATACAGCATACTCACAACGATCATTTTAGTTGTTAATTTATTTTCTTCTGTTATATTTTATGTTAACCCTTATTGAACCCAGATCATTGTCCACAGAGTGTTTTAAAGCCAAACGCGTACATAGTGACGCAGGGGCCAACAGAAGACACGGTGGTTAGTTTCTGGCGGATGATCTGGCAGGAGCGAGCAGCCGCCATCGTCATGCTCACCAAGACCTTCGACTTTATCAAGGTAAATAAATTCACTGTCATCATTATCAACCGAAGGACGTCAGCTGGAGAACATACGATCCCCGTACAGTATGATTCCGCGATCTTTCAATCAAGTCGTCTGTCCATCTTGTCGGATACGTCCTACGGTGCGTCTTTGGTCGAAGGGTCTCCTATATATAACTTTTCTGCCTCGAAGGCCATTAGTTCTTCGCGCTATGTGCCGTGATCAATGCCACTTGAGCGTACTGAAATAAATGCCCATGTTTATAAGTAAAAGTTAATAATAATTCCTGTATTTAGGAGTATCGCCAATTCATAAAAAATAATTATTACGATAAGAAGCAACAGTGTTGATTAATATTTACCTAATGTATTTAATCTCTCGGAATATATGCAACAACCCCGAAGACGAAGCTTGTCAGTCGTAAATTGTTCGCCGTAAAGCTTCTGACAAACTGCTTTAATTATTATAACAAAATATTATTGAATTTTACTAAGTCCTAAGTGTGTCCGTAGGGAAAGCTAAATTTAAATCAAAATAAAGCTTAAGTTTAACATTTAGTTTTCTATCATTCGGTCTATCTAATCTATTCATTAAATTAGTCCTGTAGAAAAAATATATAATTCCTCCTTACCTTACATTGTAGGAATGAATAAAGTTAAAATGTAAGATATAAGATGCTAAAGAAGACCCTTATCCGTCAGATAACCTAATAACCCTTTTATGTTATAAGGGAGCAGGAATATTTTCAGGCCCATTTATGTCTTTAACGTTACTTTGTTACCGATACTTGAAAGAGGAATCGCGCTCGCTTGTAACCCTTACAACGTATTGTGGAATATTCTTTAATGATCATTAGATTTTTCCTAGATTGAAATAACTGAAAGAGCATGAAAGAATTTAGATCATTATCTTTAGATTATGGTAACAAAGATCTACATGCATACCCCCTCACCCTAAAGAAACGCCAAACGAGCTGTATAAAAAAAAACAATTCAAGGACTACACCAAAATCAACATAAATTGGACGACCTCATTTTCTCCAACAATGTACAATTGCAAAATAAAAAGTGAAATTGAATAGGAGTAACTTCGGTCGAGCCACTTCTCAAGAATAGGTACAGTCACCCAATATCCCCTTCAAATATATATTGGCCTCAAGAATGAAGGTATAATTTTAAGTAAGTTCCCTTAAAGCCCTTGCCTTTCTTCCTTTGTTACGCTCCTGTGTGATGGGCGCCAACTTTATAGCCCAGTGAGTCGAGGTGGCAAAATTTGGGAAATATTTTTCGCTCTATTTGTCGGCACACAGACCAAATTTTCCTTTGGTTATAACGCAAGCTACCAGCCACCGATAAAAGTGATGCAGAAAATATCACCTTACTTATTTTCTCGTATATTCTGTGATAGATTGAGTTATCAAGAAATGCAATGTTATATTGGATAGACTGAATACGAAACCGAATATTTCATTCATCGATTTCATTAGCGCCGACTTTACTAAATGTTTCATTTATAACGGAAATTTCATCTATTTTCACAATTCTAGTGTATTTTTTACATCGGACATTCAGACTTATATGCTTACTAAAATTTTATTGTAAGCTAGCTGAAACTAAAAAACAGCAGTGTTATAACACTGACTGGCATGATAGGCACGTAAGTAGGCACGGAAAATAAATGCTTATAAAAAAACCCATAATATAAGTTTGGTACGCTTGCATAGATTTACATTCATAAAGATGAAATAAGAAACGAAAAAATTGCGCACGGGCGGAACTTTCTGGCTCATCGGGGTAAATGCTCTACCAATGGAGCTACCGTGCCGTCTATCGGACCCTGCGAAATTTGTGGTCTTTGACGAATACGTCATTATGCGTGACGTTTAACAATCTAAACCATTAGATTTATATTGTTTATTTCTTTTTATCCAATGCTGATTTTTTTTACCAGGTAATGTGTGTTCAATATTGGCCACCAAACAAAGAAAAAGACGAAACGTACGGCGACATCAGCGTCGGAATCGTCCAAGAAGAGGAGCTGGCCAACTTCCATATAAGAACCTTTAGACTATACAGGACAGAAAAAGATGTAAGTAGTGGATTACCGTACTTTTCATCACTATTAAAACACCTTAAAATTACATATTAATAGTGTCGTGCCTTGTTGCCATCATATCCAAAAAAATAAAGTACATTACGGACAGATAGTTAAACAGGTACTCAAATTCCAGAGACTAAATGCTTATGTGACAAAATGCTGAGTCACATTACAGGCATATAGCGTTGAAACCATTTTGAGTATTTTTTCACTTACCAGGTGGTGATCGAAGAGCGGTTCATCCTACAATTCCACTACACCCAGTGGCACTCACACACGTGTCCCTTCAGCAACGCACTCCTGGAGTTCAGGAGGCGAGTACGAGCGGTGGTGGGGCGGAAACTGGCCACCAACCCCGCCGCCGGACCGATGGTGGTGCACTGCAAGTAGGTACTCCGGACACTTGACGACGGCACAAGTTTCCTTTCAGCAACGCATTCTTAGAGTTCAGAAGGCGAATTCGAGTGGTAGTGGGGCAGAGTCTGGCAACCAACCCCGCCGCCGGACCTATGGTGGTGCACTGCAAGTAAGTACTCCGGACACTTGAAGACGGCACAAGTTTCCTTTCAGCAACGTACTCTTAGAATTTAGAAGGCGAATTCGAGTGATAATGGGGCAGAGTCTGGCAACCAACCCCGCCACAGGACCGATGGTGGTGCACTGCAAGAAGGTACTCCGGACACATAACGACGGCACAAGTTTTCTTTCAGCAATGCACTCTAAGCATACCGAAGGCGAGTACGATTGATGATGGGGCGAGACTGGCCACCGGGTTGGTGGCCGGGTTCCTTTCAGCAACACACTCTTAGAATTCAGTAGGCGAGTACGAGGACGGTTGAGTTCTGCAAATAAGTACTCACACACACTCAATCACGCATATCACTTGCACTAAACCTCCTTCTCTGTTCAGTCTTTCAGCAACGCACTGCTTTTAGTCAGTTCAGAAGGCCCGGTACGAGCGGTGGTGGTGCACTGCACGTGAGAAATCTATCTCACTTAACAATGACAAGCTGCCCGCCAACCAACTGTCGCGTTAAAAAAATCCGTCAAGGAGTTGGCAGTATCTTGAAGTCAACCGCCGCCTCAAATCAGTCCGCTACTCGTACTAAAATTGACATCAAACTGCCGTATAAATTACATAATCATAAATATTTGTAAATTTACCTTTTATTTGAACCTCACCGGTCATTTTCGCTGACCAGGTGAAACTAAGAACACCTTAGGTATCTCTTAACCGCCCATACATTGACAGAACTCGTTGACGTTTGCAAGTGAATCTTCATATTTAGGCATTAGGCAAGTTAAAAAGCAATTTGCTTATGATATTCAAGACGGATTCACCACTAAAAAATAATATGTCAGCGTTTCACCCGACTTTATGCAACAGGTGGTTTACCATCCCTTTGTGCTCGTAGTAGTGTAAGCATGCCGTGGTTTTTTGCCAGAAACTGTTTTCACTTACTTTAAGCCTTTCAAGCCCGGATTACCCCCTATTGACCCATTGGCCAGTAATTCAAAATGTTTACAAAAAGTACTTGTACTTCTGTCGCGGGGCCGGATAGACTAAAATAGAAAAAAATGAAGTTATTTGTACAATTTAGTGGTTGCATCACTTCTTGTCTTTTTAGGCCGTGCGATAAGCTAACCATACACCGACATAAAGTAATACTAATAATTAAATAAAGTAATAAGCCCCGCCTAATATACTGTCATAATAGACTGAGCGAAATGCTTGTTATTTCTAGTTATAATGTAGCTATAATAACTAACATACAAAGGGTTTACTATACGATAGACTTGCGAGATTCAAGCGATTAAAGTAAAAACCAAGCTTTGATAACTTTAATGAGTTTTATAGTATACTCACCGATTAAATCAAAACCTCAGGCCTTCAAATTCCTAAATAAACACCCCAAAATTCAAAGGTAGACTTGCAAACTTTGTAACTAAATGAAAATATTTGTTCTAGTGATGGAGGCGGTCGGTCAGGAGTTTATTTAGCCATCGACGCCAATCTAGAGTTAGCTGAAGAAGAAGACTGCTTTGATGTTTTCGGATATTTGAAGAAATTGAGACAATCCAGAAAAGGCCTTATTGAGAACGAGGTAAAGTACTTCTAATTAAAATGCCTTTAATTAGTGCAGACACAAAGTAGGTGTAGTAACGATCTTTTCAGCTCTCCTGTTCGGCGAGGCGTATTTCTCAAATAACGACATCATTAATTACACAGAGAAGTTATTAGGTAATATTATCATACTCGAAAAACAATAGTAATATACGGTGAGAGTTGTCAATAGTCTTAACATGTGCTAATATGAAAATATGCTTTGAGTGACTGTGACTAGTCATAAATGAAAAATCTCTTTTTACTTTTAGAACAATAAATGCTTGTGAAAATCATTAAAAATACATTATTAGGAATTTAGTTTACTCATAATTTTTGAATGTGCCCATTCCAAACATACACCACATATAAGTTTGTTCAACAAAAATATCATGTATAGAAAATCGCTAGTTCATTGTCACATGCATCTTCATTCATCAAGCGGACGCTAATAGAAATCGACAGTGTTAGCTCTTGTTTACACGCCCTCTATTTGGCCATATGCCCAAATGTTTGCAGCATATTCATCATCGGATTCGGCTATATTGTGACTCATCTATACTCATATTATAAAGCTGAAGAGTTTGTTTGAACGCGCTAATCTCAGGAACGACTGAACCGATTTTTTTTTGTGTTAGATAGCTTATTTATCGAGGAAGGCTTTAAGCTGAAACATAACGCTTCAATGGGACCGCTCGTATGTAATAAGAACAAAGCCTTGTCAGTGATTTCGATGACTGATATTTTGCTGCATGAATAATGACTCAAAACATTTTAACAATAGTCCTTTGACTTTTCAATAATAAGGTCTTCTGTGTAACCTCGCCGAGGTTTATTAAATAAGCTTAATTTTACCAAATTGAATTCAATTCAATCTAGCAAAAGTAATAAGTGCGTGTTCTACTAGTAAAACTAGTAAGTAAAACCAGTTACCCTATTAACTGCATCAAATTAAATAAATTGTTTGATATTGCCTTTAGCTCAGGCAAGGAAGAATACTAGAGGGAATCGCTTGGAACACAATTTTTGACTTCGTTATTTTGTTTGGACTAGTTTGGAGGTAGGAAAGATAATATCAAAAGTCCCAGTCCGTACCTCTTGATCTGGGAGGAGGCGAAGGGTTTAAACCTAATTTTTAGATTTTTCGCATATATATCGGAAACTAAGTATGCGTGCCAGTGACATGAGCTCTTCTACAATTCAAAGCTTATAAGATTTGCTGCAAGATTTACTCAGTCATGTTTTGAACGGTCTTCTTAAAAAGGTTTTCAATTCTACCTGTATATTTTGTTGGCCTGTTAATCTAAGATAAGTTAAGATCTTTGGAATTGTATAATATTTGAGTACGATTATATATTAAAGTTATGCGTCCAAATAAGTGTGTTGAATTTCGCTATCGTATATTTGTTCGTATGTTTAATATTTTTATAATTGAAAAAAAAAAAGATTTTTTACGAATATATTGGGAACAAGATATTGTGTTAATATTTTTTTTAATTAATAAGGACAATGTTATGACCATTGTTTTCAAATATGAACCAAAATAATTATATGGAATAAAATAATATATGTTCATACTTTAAAACCATCTTCTTCTTCGATAATAAGGCCGTAATAACGCCTTTGTGTTCGCTTAGGAAAAACCCAATATATTTTTAGTCTTTAAAACCTCTTTATGGAGTTTTTAAAAGCTTTCTAAAAGTTTAAATATAATTATTTTTTATTCCATACTATTTCTTTTTGCACATATCTCAAAAACTGCTAGACTCTTTTGGATGAAACTTACACTTTTCCCTGAATTGGGAATGTGCTTTCAATATATTAAAAAAGAAATCATAATTCGTCATATCGTATCCAAGATATCCGTGAAAACAATAAAATTATACAAAAAATACGAATACCAAACATACAAACATACATATAAGTAATAACAAAATTTAGCACACGCGTTTGGATGTCTTAATAGATTATCATATTCATATTCAAATTTTATTCAATTCCAAAGACGTCAAATAAATAGACACATCAACATGTGTAGGTGTCTCAACAGCAAGGTGATAGAATTTTAGAATAGGGCAATTATTTGAAGTCAGTTTAAAAATTGAATAAGTTAAACTTGTAGCCAAGTATATGACCTTTCATTTTGCAGTGGGTCTCATGTCACTAGAAGGCAAAGTTTTCGATAATTAAGCAAAAAAAAAAAACAAAAAAAAATGTAAATTGCAAATTGCACTTGTAAAAAGCAACTTTGGCTGTCTGACAGACAAGGAATCGAACGTACGAATCGCAATCCGGCGTATGCCTATTTGAGAAATAGGCATACGCCGGATTGCGTAAGACACGGGGTTCGATTCCTCGTCTGTCACACAGCCAAAGTTGCTTTTTACAAGTGCAATTTGCAATTTATATTATTAAGTTTGTATAGTGACAAAACACTATAAAAACAAAAATTTAATTAAAACAAAAAAAAAATTCAAACCCTCCTCCTTCACCTAGCTCAAGGGATAAGGCTGGGACTTTGGATATACAGGGTGACTTTGTTATCAGTACCGAAATTTTGTGTAAAGACT
Organism: Pyrausta purpuralis; assembly: GCA_963924145.1. Taxonomy (NCBI): domain Eukaryota; kingdom Metazoa; phylum Arthropoda; class Insecta; order Lepidoptera; family Crambidae; genus Pyrausta; species Pyrausta purpuralis. Next base: position 26,017 of record CAWUPE010000093.1, read on the forward strand.
CCACTGATGAATATGATCAACTTTTACTATGGGGGCAATAGTGAAATCGAAAAAAAAAACCCAGCTGTTCCATACATTTTGACCGCGCGCAATTTGAACTTTTGTATGGAACAGCTGATTTTTTTTTTCTCGATTTCACTATTGCCCCCATAGTATAAGTTGTTCATATTCATCAGTGGAGTCTTCACAAAAAATTTCGGTACTGATAACAAAGTCACCTTGTATTGACTTTCTAACTAGTCCAAACAAAGTAACGAAGTCAAAAATCGTGTTCCTTGAAATTCCTTCTTCAAAGTTTAATGATATGTAATTGACTAGCCTACTTCTCAACTACCGAATATATCGCAGGAACAATACAAATTCGTGTACGACACGTTAGAAGAGCACGTCGTATGCGGTGTATCCTGGTTCCCCGTTTCGGAACTATCTCAAAGACTGAAGCAGAAATCGCAGAGGGACCCCGTTTCGAAGCTCAACGAATACCAGAAGGAATACCAGCAGATTTGCAAGCAGACGCCAAGGTTTACCATCGGCGACTGTGCAGGCGGCCACAGAGGTGATAATCGGGAGAAGAACAGAGATGTACTCGTTGTGCCACGTAAGTACCGATATAAGCTTTTCTTGGTTAATGAACTATCGATGCTTATAATAATGAGGATAGAAATTATTGCAGTACTTGAAGTTTTTATTATGACTGATTTACTGATTGGATTAGTTACAAAATTCAAGAATTAACCTTGTAAGATGCAATAGATCTTTAATATTCGCTTGCATAGTCAAAACTAGAGTTCACGTTCCACCGGATTCAAGTGCAATTTTATCTTGAATATAAAGTAGGTACTGCGTTTCTAAAATGCTTGGCCAGTAATATGAACATTCCAAAGCTTGCCGTATCTACTATCTACTTTCATTACATAGAATTTATAGCATTCACTTTGTTTTCAGCTGACAACTTTCGGCCGTACCTAACGTCGTTCCAAGGCAACAGTTTTACGGACTACATCAACGCTGTCTTCGTGGACGTAAGCTTAATCTGCGTTTATCTTACGCCTTTTGTTCGCTTTAGTACTTTGAGTGGTAATTTTGTAATATTAGAGGCTTGTTAAGGGGCAGTAAGTCTACAGTGTTGGTTTACATTGAGGTGATAATGATTTTTAAGTGACCAAAAATATTACATGATTTTTAAAAGTATTGACTCCATTTTGCTTTATTTAAAGATATCTTAAAGCTTTTGAGCTTAAATAAAGCAACATGCAAAGGATCTTATACATACAAAATGTATAAGATCCTTTGCATGTATTACATAGAGGTCTCCGACGAGGTTTTACCACTTGGGAGATAAAAACGGCTTCTACACACTTTACAAAAAAGAACGTCGATATAAACAAAAGACGACGCGATACAAAAACGATTTTAATCCTAATGCCGTTATTCCACCGCCGCATTCTCATGCGGCATGCGAAGCTCTTGCGGACTGTGCAAATCAGTAAGTTGTATGAATGTGATATGCAACTGTCTTATCGGTATCTTTCCGCAAACAAAAACACAATAGTCACTATACCGACCGGTAATAGATAATGGATAGGTAAATATTTCCTGACGCGTGACGTTCATCAGATGTTTTGAATTCGCAATAATTTCGCATCGTGTACTAACGGTGTAAACGGCATAAAACCAGTCAGATGCGCTGTGCTCGTTCTTTAATAGACATAAAATTGTATGCATAAAGAGGAACCCAACGCGCCTAACTAGTTTAAATATGGGTTAGTGTGTGACGATATATAAATATTTCAGGGCTACACGAAGCCTCGTGAGTACATAGTGACGGAATGGCCGCTAGTGCGTACGCAGGGCGAGTTCTGGTCGCTGGTGTATGACTACGAGGTGTGCAGCCGTGGTTGTGCTGTGCGTCCCTCCTAAGAACTCAGTAAGTCAACTTGACAAGCATTTCTGTTTATTGACATGACAGCTCTCGATATGGTAAACATATAGCAGACTTTATCCCTACGTCATTTCCACTGACCTAATGAATGAGAACGGTGAAACGTTCGAGTAAAATCTTTTATTCGGAATAAATAGATTATGATACAAAATCCGGATTTTACAATATTTAGAACGATCACTTACAGCACTAATCTGTTCTTACGGTGCTATTTTTGCCAGTGATGCTACGGCAATTTTAACACGGAAAAAGATACATTATCAAATTGTATAATTTACTGGCTCATCTACAAAAAAAATACTGTTTATGAACTGATTTACCTGTTTGCGATTTCTTCGAAAAATCTTTGTTTTCGGTTTTAATTTCTGGAACCTCTATTCTTCTTAACTCTTAAATAATACAATGTTTTTTGTTGCAGCAACAATTCCCACCTTTCTGGCCCGAGGGTCGACATTCGAAGAAATATGGACCCGTTTTCACGATAGACCACGTTTCGCACAATCACTACACAAACATCAAGACTTGGATATTTAGAATCAACAAAAAGGTACGATTTCCATCTAATTTTGACGGGATAATGCAAACACTTTTAAACCCTGAAGATGTTTTCTATAGAAATACACGAAGGACCTGAGAGTTCATAAGAAGCTTTTAAGAGTTCAATCTCATTAAAAGTTGTTTATAGTTAAAAAGTGGATACTTGCTTAGTAAATTCTTAGAAGGCAATCGATAATACTAGAGATGAAGATATTTTTTATGATAATAATCTATGTTTTCTCGCACAAAAACAACTGTTAGTTTAGTTCAACGAATTCGTGGTCAATGTATGCCCACATTCTTAATAAGTTCAGCCTTACAAAATAAGGGGAATCCCAGATAAATGATTGCGAAACGGTCAATCCATCTGATCAAAAATGTATAGGATTGGGAATCGCATCAGTCAATGGTTGGAGCTAGGGACCAGTTTCCATAAATATCTTAGTAACTCACCTAACTAAGTTATCCGAATATCAGTCTTGAGCCAAAATCAATTTTCCACGCTCTTGATCAAAACGTAACGATGATAGCAGCAAAAACTTTTAAAAGTACTAACAATGTTAGTTTAGCAGTGGATATCGAAAACTGCAGACACAGATTTCGACGGTCGATGTGGCCGAACTATTTTGATGAACTGTGAAACTTTACATTTCGGTGGACCGTTTGAAAAGTTATTCAATCTACTTAAGGGTTAAGATTGCATGCGAAAACTATAAGTTTAACTGGAGAGTTGACATTTACGCGCAAAAAAGTGTTGTGGAATAAAATATTGCAGATTCACAGATGTTTCAATCACGACTGTTTTCGTGATTTCAACACTAGATTATTTCAAAGCGGTATACCATTCTATAATCTGCTCCGGTTACTCAGCCCAAGAGCTCCTAAGTTTCAATTAAGTCGAAATCCAGTTTGCTAAGCAAGATGTTACGTAAATTCAGAAGTTGAAAAAAATACATTTGATAGAGTATTATTTAAATGTGTAAAACTTTGACCAACGCTTATTGTCACCAGATTGTATCACTAACGGAGTTGATGGCGGGCGTGAAAGCGCCGCCCAAGACGGTACAGCTGTTCCAGCTGACCTGCTGGCCGATGGGCCACAAGGTGCCGTCGTCCACCAACTCGCTGGTCGAGCTGATGAACATGGTGGAGCGGTGGCGGCAGCGGACTGACTACGGCCCCGTGTGTGTTGTGTCGCCGTAAGTACACTGTTTATATAGAGTGTTGTTTTGGTCAGCGACAAGCGACTCAAGGGTGGCTAACGATACTGATGACAATATATATATTGAAATGGAAAAAACCCGCAAATTCAATTTGTTAATACGATACAGCGATCGAGTCAAAACTACCAACACCAGGTAGCCTGTTCGTAGCTTACTAGCTACGGCGTAGTATTTCGTAGAAACGTGCTAGCTACGCGCAGGGGTGCGAGTTTCCCCATTCGTTTTGTAGTTTTTTAGAATGTTGTGAAGAGGTTTTATATAATTTAAAGAAAATATTTTTTTAAGAATAAGTATAACTCATATTATCATCATTTGTTCGATATCACTGACCAAAACAACACCCTGTATAGCTGTTGCCACTGACCAACAAGATGGCCACAAGGTTTGGTCCTTCACCACTACGGCCCCTGTGTGAGTCGTGTCAATGAACTCTAGATGCAGCTGTTTCAGCTGACATGGACAAAGGCCACAGATGCTGAGCTCTACCAATACTGTCACAATTTTATTTAGAGTTGGTTTTACCAAATTCAGATAAGGAATATTTGTCGAATACAATATAAAACGTCTAACTCGAAAACGTCGCCTATTTGTTAGCAATCGTTTAAGTAAATGTAATTTTAAAAACCGCTCGTTTTATACTTATTCGCTCGGATAAGTCCTATCTGACGTTGGTAAAATCGACCCTCAATTATATAACCGTCACCAAACGTTTCCCAAGTCTTTACTCTGGTATACGTATATGGTTTGACGGCCCGTCTGGTGAGCGGTCAAGAATCGACTACTACGCAGCGGGTCGCGGGTTCGATCCCCGCACAATACAAACATTTGAATGCATGAACATGTCTGTTTTTATTGGTCTGGGTGTTCTATATGTATATCATGTATGTATTTACAAACAAAAAGTATTTAAGTATTATATCCGTTGTCTGGCACCCATAACACAAGCTTTGAGTAGCTTACTTTTGGGACTAGATGGCGATGTGTGGGAATGTCCAAAGGATATTTATTATTATTATTATTATTATAATACATTGTGTAACGATTGAGTGGTACCACTCATATATAAGTAGCAGATTCACCAAATGTATTCTTTACCTATTCTCATAGCAAGAACGAAAAGGAGTATATTTTTGTCACTTAGCCAGTTTCCTAGCATGTTTATAATAATACCCCACTTAGACTCAAGTTACTGGCAATATCTGCGAGACTCGTAGAGGTCAGTAAGTAACCCTCTTAGAGCACTTCCGTAAGACGGCACTGAAAGGGGTATGATGAAGGGTGCCTTTACATCCTCGGACTTATTTACTTGAGTTATGATAGGAAGTCATCGAGGTTTTACAAATTATTCGGCAGGTTGATTTTGCGGTCTCATCTAATTAGGTACGCGCAAGTTTAGGGCGTTTACATAATAAGATTTTGGGATAGTAGGTAGACCAAGCGTACCAGAAGAAACTTACCTTTATTTGCAAATGATGAATATTGATAAAGGTAAACAAGAAGAAATTAGACAGTTTAACCACAAAGAACCAAAACCGACTTCAAAACTCAAATGCACTAAAAAGTCTTAAATGATGTTTGAAATGGCCAAAGCGATGGCACCAACTCCAGAAAGATTTTTTTTTTTCGTCTAAAATGGAGTCCTTTCCTTTAAAGAGTCTTACTCTATTTCAAAGTTAATTTTATTTGCTATTTTTAGTGACTACAGGAGGAATTGCACCTTTTGACTTTGTTCTTTAATAAGCTACAAATTACCTATCATAAATTCTATAATTAAAATCACTGAACTCTTAAGCGTCTAGGAGTTTCACCATCAGCTCAGCTCCACACAATGTCGACTACCAGACGAAACAACAAGTCTTCATTAATATTCAAGTACGAAAACACTAAACGTTTGCACCAAGATACCGTCATCAGATCCTAACTTGGCAATACTCTTCAATGAGACCAACCAGAAAGTATAACCTCCAGGTAGACGAAAAAAGTTTTAAGTGGTCGACAAATGACTGAGGTACTAGGTAACATAGATACAAAAAAGAAACATATAGTCAAATTAATAACCTTCTCCTTTTTGAAGTTGGTCAAAAACACACCAATTTGTAGGTGTTAATTAGTTTCCTTGTAGCATAGAGGCTTAAACATCGCTAAAACATATCACTTCGTCAGACAGCCTTATCTTTTTACTAAAACATGCCAAAACATTACATCATAAACATAGTGTTATTTATTCTCGTTTATAAACCCTAATCGTAACAGCTCGTTTAATCTTTCTAAAGACTGAAACAAGAAATTCGCGCGGTGAATTGTTATTCCCTAGATAAAGCAACACGGATGCTTCCAAGTATTCGCAAACAACTCACGAACTTGATCGATTCACGGGGGCTGTAAACTACGGAGTTGGCTCTTAGCTCTTGTACTGAATATTTGCCTGTGTACAGCTAATTCCTGACTTTAGAATAACAATGCTGAGAGAGTAGGTACTCCTACTCATTAACTCCGAGCTTGTTAGACAGCACTTATTTAACATCATTTGCTTTTAATATTACGTTGAAAACGTGAGATCGGATTTATCAGGCATCTTGGATTTATTGTTGAATTGGATCTTCAAGTATTGCATGTCTTCGACTTAATCCTTTTAGCAACCCCCTTTCTAAGAAAAATAGTATTTGCATGTAATATTCATATTATTCAGCTTGAAAGGTTTTCAAGGGCATAAATTCCCTAGACAGATATGTCTGTTATGTTTTAAATTCAATTTTACAAGCCCAAAAACTATGTTTTTCCAGATTACATTCATCCTGCCGTTAGAACAATAACATTTAATTGCGGTCATCTTGAAAATAAATGCAGTATTGTCGTCGCTCACGTATTATAGAACATGTATTCACTTAGCCGAGGCAGCCAGGCTTGCACCGACGCGGTGCAAGCCAGATTGCATCCCCGTCGCGCGCTGATGCCAACCTTCAATTGGCCAGCTAAAGCTATTATTTAGACGTGCAATATCTACACGCCGCATAGCGTGCATGCTCTCAATCTAAACCTGAGTAACCACTTTATTTTCGGGTATAATAACTAAGCTGAGGTAAACTTAGATACGATATGATGAAAGTTGTACGTGTTGAATCTATGTTGTTGTAGCCAAAAGCTATGTTATTGAAGGCGCGTCATAATACAA
>CAWUPE010000094.1:0-18040 GCA_963924145.1 Pyrausta purpuralis
TACCTACTATGTACTTTAATTATTTAATTTAGGGCTGATTTTTCAATAGTCAGATAAGAAATATTCGTCAAACAAAATGACTATATGGTTAATTTGAAAACGTCACCTTATTGTCAGCAATTATACGTAACGTATTTATTTATTTTTATTTAGTTAAACGCTTTATTGCACAAATTTAGTGTACAAAGGTGGACTTAATTCTAAAGGCATTCTCTGCCAGTCAAACCTTTAGGTCAATGTAATCTGTCGCTTTATAATTTATCAGTCTGATAAGTTATATCTGACCATTGAAAAATCAGCCCTTAAACGTCGATATAGGTTGCGTCAATACAAACCTCATTGGTTTCAGAATGCGACTTTTATAAATATTTATGTATTGTCTTTTTGATTTGGTAAATAAAAGAAAACTTATCAAAAGTTAGGAAAATTAACCACCTTTTCTCTACAATTCGAACTATCTCTGAATAAAAGCCAATGTAAATAACTATGTGCGTTTATATACTTCTCTTTAAGTTTTCAAAAAACGTACAGCTTCAATAGTCTTTCCACAGAAAACCAGCGTCAGGTTCTCCAGGGGACCTGACTTATGCTAAGCGAGGTTCTCTTGGGTACCTCGAGGCTGCACACACACTCACACACATACACTCACACTCAGACACAAACATACACACACACACACACATTCACTCACCCCCCCCCCCCCCCACACACACTCACTCACACACACATTCATTGTACATGGACACACAGTATTACACATGAAAATTGTCAATTTCACTTTATTCCCTTGTCTGTGTACTATTTTTTTTCAATCTTTGTATTTTGTTTGATTTTTATGTGTAATATTGTGTTTGTGATGTAAACCAATAAAAGTTTTTTTTTTCTTTCAATACCTTGATCCAACGAAACTCGTACAAAATCGCAAAGATGTATCGGGTTTTAAAATTCAAGTCGCACACCGGAGAAGTGTGTTCGGCTCGTGCATCGGCCGTTCGTTATGTGTCCCGTGAATAAGAGACGCGGTTGGCGCCACTTGTTTTACATTTTGAGAACACGGACGCAAAGAACATGAGGATATGACTACTGCTAACGGTCAATATTTTTTACACAAAATTGAAGAAAAAAAAGTAGAAAATAAAATACTTAATAATAATAATAATAAATACGTTTATTTCAATCTACTAACAGCTAATATTTGAATCGTTAGTAAATAAATACTCAAAATATAGAATCTATACATAATAAATCTAAAGTGTTTGTTATTAGTTTGAACGCGCTAATCTTAGAAACTGATGGACCGATTTGAAAAAATATTTTTGTGTTGGATAGCTCATTTATCGATTTCGATAAAAGAGACGGAACGGGAGGGAGCAAACTCAGAATCCGCTAGTTATTAGCACGTTGCTTAATGGCCCCGAGACGACTGCTTCAATTTTTCACCACATATAGCTAAGATTAATCTACAAAATAAAAAATAGATTTCAAATAAAAATCCGAGTCCTAATAGGCTCATTTGTTTAGGAACCACGGAGCCACAGACAGGCAGAAAAACACGTTGACAGACACACATAGCGGTCAATCTTAAAACACACCTCTTTTTGCGTAGGAGGTTCAAAAGGAAAGCTATATTTTTTAAAAGCCATCGAAATAACTTCAATAAAAGTTAACTTATTATTTTATGCCGCCTCAACGCTCCTGCCTCACCTCGTTGACTGGTAACAAATGCTTTAAGAAATCAGTTATCAACTTATACTTTCATTTGTTTGTGCAATAAATAATACATTTAACTAATTAACTATTACAGTGGCCAAGCAATCATTTTTTTTATTGTTAAATGCATGCCTCTGATCGGGGTTCGGGATGTTAAAAGGTGTGTCCACTCTAATCGAACGTCTCCGGACAGAGTGCAGCGTCCAACAAATATTTGATACCGGGTGTAACTGCCGCGCTTCAGACGCTTTATGCACTACAGCCTGCGCGCCGTGATGTGCATGCGCAGCAGACATATATCGAGTTAGATGATACGAGTCACTCCCAATTTAAATATCTAAAACACAATCGTTTATTGGGATAATTATGTCAAAAATATTGATGAAAAAGTAATTGAGTGACGCAAATTTGTTTTTGATTATCTTAATGACTGCAGCTAAGAAGGCAAGTGTGGTCAGCTGGACTGGCGACAGAGGCAGATATGGAATCTCTGGCGAAGGCCTTAACCCGGCAGTAGTATTGCAATTCCGTCTACTGTCTGATCATAGCAACGTTAAAAATTATAATATCCAACGTAACAACTTATACAATAAAATGAAGATTTTATGTGACTGGCGTTTTATTTATTTTATTCAATAGGTTGAGCGGAGCGTTAATGAAATTGTGTTGGCGCAACAGTGACAATAGTGACTGAGTTTGTTGCGCAGTTTCCTCTCAGCACTAGCCCACAATTGTCCCGAAGCTATGGTAGGGTTTATATTGGGACGTGTAAAAGTGGGCCTATTTGCATAAATAAATGACATTTATGACTTTTAGTGCATAGTTCGATGCAGTCATATTTTAAAACAAGCAAAGAAAATACACTTGTGTCGTCTATCAACATACATATCTGCTATGCGCACTATGCAGACGTCTTGGGGTAATTTTTTTGACTGGACTGGATATTGAATAGTGTGGAAGAGGAAAACATACTGCGCCGGCCGCAGTTTCTTTTTTTTTGACGCCAATCACATACATTGCTCTGATCCCAAATTTAGTAGCCAATGCTCTTGTGTTATGGAAATCAGACATAACGGAGGTACCACAACACCCAGACCCGAGACAATATAGAAAAGATCGGTTTCTACGTTGACCCGACCGGGAATCGAACCCGGGACCTCACGAGATGGCGACGCTTGAAACCAGTGTGCTAGCCCCTCGACCACGGAGGTCGTCAGAGATAAACTGGAAACAGGGCAAGAGAATGATGACTGGATATTGATAGTTCCTTCTAAATGTTTTTTTCAAAGTTGCAAGAGTCTAAACATCTTAATGACAAGTACCTTATTGCTTGCAATAAATGCCTTGTGAAATACATAGTAATCAATATAAACACTAAGCAAAAACACGGAGCCCCATAAGCTTATAGATAGTCCCACAGTTGAGAGGTTTATAAATCAGTTTCTCAAAACCCGCTTAGCATAAATAGAAACTCCACCAGCTTGACTCGGGTAAGTGAACAGCCACCGTTTAACATTCTTAAAACCAAGCCACTCAAAACCCATAAATAATAATAGCTAGCTAATTAGTAATATTTCGTTAACGGTAGTCTGTCAAGAGAATTTTGGCATAGTTCCCCGGTACCCCGTCCGCCTGTTTGCTTTGAATAGGGCTTTCTAATTTATAAGAGCCAGGGGAATGATATTGTGTGAAGATATTTGCAGCGGCAGTTCCCCATTCAGGATATTTTGCTGCAGTGTTGCAGCAGTGCGATTTTGCTAACTAGAGTATGTCAGGCGTAAAAAATTAAAACATTAAACCAATTTAGGTATCAAAGTAAGCTGATATATTATGAACTGTTGCTTTACTGAAGTCGTGATTATCAAACACAATTAATAGGGATTTCTTCTATTTGCATTTTTTAAAATAATAGTTATACAATACAGAATTTTGATTTTTATTAAATCATCTAAGCTTTACATATGACTATCTAATTCGTAAATCGTAAAAATGTGTAGATATTTTCTTTGTACGCATGTGGGTTTTCATAACGTGTCACTCGAAATGGTTACGTAGAAGATTTGTTTTTAACATAACCTTGTAAGTAATAAAATGACGTTGTTACAAACCTTAAAAAACATGAACAAATAATGCTTTCATTCGCAACACAAAAAGCTATAAAAAAGTTAAGATGCCCTTTGCGTTTGCTGGACTTCAGTTGCCTAAACCCGTGATTACACAAAGCCTCCTTAGTTCTCTTTGACGTCGGAAATGTTATAGTGCAGTGGCTTAAAGACCTTTGGACACTGTTCAGGTATTATAAAGAATAATTAGTGTAAAAATCTTACTCGTTTTTTTTTTCAGGAATGCCGCCAGGGTGTTAAGATGGGGCCTGACCTGTAAGTACATGCGAATATAAGTTATTTTGGTGTCCACCGAAGAAACAATAATAATCTGATAAAACAGGTGTCAATTACTAGAAATATTACAGATTTCTAAACACTTAACTAAAATGCTGCTATTTATACAAGGTGAAATTTTAATCAGTACTTACTTGTGCTGATGAATATGAAGAACTTTTATTACATTTTAGGCAACAATAGTGAAATCGGGAAGAAAAAACCGCTATTCCATACATTTTTTCTCGATTTCACTATTACCCCTGTAGTAAAAGTTGTTTATATTCATCAGTGGAGTCTTTACACAAAATTTCGGTACTGATTAAAATTTCACCCTGTATAGTTGGTAGATTGCGAAGCTAAACAACGTGTGTAATGGAAATATGCCATCGTTCGAAACGCAGGGTCTATCTATCTGGTTTGAGCAACAAGATATAAATAATATCCAAAAAGTGAGGACGCCGATGTCCTATGTCCACAACTTGGACACATGAGAAGCTGCACGTATGAGGAATGATTGACAGTAAATATTATCTTGCAATCTCAGTTGTATTCCGCTGGTTTCCTTTATAATAATTGTATCGTGTGCTCCGGCTCTAAAAGCTGCCTTCCTAGGGGCCACAGGCTGCGGCTTGCAACATTCCCGCATTAATAAAGATTACCCAGTATTAATATTCTCGAGAACCTTTCCGAGGAGGGATTACCGGATGCAATCTCCTTACAAAAATGTTGCTCAACCGTAAAACGCTTAAGCAGGACTGGTCTTTTCGCTGATTCTGTTGCTAAGTACTTACGTACAGCTTAACCTACAAAATGTGTTAAATCAATTATATTTATCTCTTTCAATAATAAAATAAATAAAAGCACAAGGTGTAAACCAAGACTAAGGGCCAATCAGCGTTTCACAATCGAAAAATACCGAATAATCGTAAATATTAGGAGATCAATAAAATTAGTATATAATATGACCCATAGGCCGTTCGTTTTAAACTGTCGATTGAATATTAGTTATGGTGCAAAGACTATAAAACATTTTTTGGTGCCAATTTACACAGCAATAAATTTAAAAAAAATAGGACAGTTTAAGAGTCGTTAAAAGCTCTATATAGCGTTAGAATTGTGGGAAAAAATTGATATAACATTAAAAGATCTCTTACAAACACTTATTTAACGTATTTTGGATTATCTTACTGTCATAACATTTGAACTATACCTATTTTGGAACAAAAAAATAATAATCTTACAATGACTACTCGTTTTCGAGAAATCCCGAAACAAACATAGAAACATACTTACACTTAACGGAAGCCTTTACTTAGATATTTTATGCAATTTTGACGATATCACATACATACGGATCGAAATGATTACCTCCTTTTTTTAAGTCGGTAAATGGTGATGCTTATACCATCCAACCAGCAATTTTCGTTACTTATTAATCTGACTGCAGTTCTTAGCTTTGTTAGTAGGATAGTTGATAGTTCTACAAAAAACATCTACTTACGACAAAGCCCGTTAATAATAACATGTCCAGACAAACAATAATAGTTACCAGTTTCCATAACATAAATCAAAATGTTGCTATTATTCATAATCCTTGGTGCAATTTTATTCTGTTCCACCTAACGTGAAATCATTTGAAAACTGAATTACCGTTTTTCATGCTGAATAAGTTTGATATTCATGCTTGCAAAACACGAGCTGCTCCAATTGTGTACGAAAAAGCTTTTCTTTAAAAGTTTCTGTACAGTTGCCAACACTCATAATGTTATATGAATCGGGAATTAGCATCGAAACAGCTGCAAGTGCTGTAAAAAGCACCGGCCATAATTCGGTCACTTAATAACCGGTTATAACCAGTTCCAACTGCTTCAAACCGGCTCTAGCCAGTATAAAATGATTCAGTACCTACCCCCGGAAGATGGCCGAGCTCTCTGCCAAATCTACTTAAACTAAGAGCACTTAGTGGGATCTTTTTTTTTCAGCGCTGCGGGCAAAGACTAATCGGCCGGCTTAAAGCTGAATACAGATTAATGCCTTCGAGTAATTTTCGTTATATTCAAATTCTAGAGGGACTTGTCTTTATTACGATAGTGTTAAAGTTACTTTGTTATTTGGAGTAGAGACTTCGTCTTACCATTCTGGTCTAGTGCCTATTTCATAAATAGCGTTGGATTTCCGTCAATATTAATTTGCTCGTCTGTTGAAAAAAGGTACTAACTCACCTGTATTAAATTAGTCACCACAGAAGAGAGATTAAAAAATACATATTAGTATGCTGACTGTATGAGTAGCAATCCTCACCCCAATTAATGTAAATTAGTAAAATCTGCTTCGTGTAACAATAAATATATATAGTCCCTCTAGCCGATTTCGACTACGGTGGCCAGTCACAAAGACTAACCGACTGCGCGGGACATATTATAGTGCACCAGTGTGTGCGCAAACACAGGTGCACTCTCTATTCCTTTCACTCTCATAGCCCGATGGGACAGCAATCTGACACGACCGGAGAGAGTTCAGGCGCAGGACCAACGGGCTTTACGTGCTTTTCCGAGGCACGGGGGTGAAACACCGCCAACATCCAAACTCCGGGCTACCCTACCCTAAGAATTTCTGAACAGAAATACTCAGGTATATATAATTTTGGCCCGACTCGGGAATCGAACCCGGGCGGACCTCTGGCGCAGCCGTCGCTTTAAAGTGCGACCCTCCTACCGCTGCGCCACAGAGGCAGTATCACATTATCATAAAAGTTATGGTATAATGTTTTCTCTGAATGATTGAACTACTCTATGCAACTAAAATCAAGGATCCTAGAAGTGAGAGGGACATTAACACTAAAAAGGGACCGTTGAAACTTTACCCGGCAAATTGATTGCTTTCAGCTCTTTTACGGCCACTATACAGCTTTGTATTTATTTATAGATAGACTTGTAGCACTTAGCAATAGCCAAGAGCAGGTAAGTGTTATTAAAATGTAGTTAATGGCTTCTGTGGTATAGGTACTGTTATGATGATTAAATAAGGACTTAAATCAGCGCTCTGATGCCCAGTTTCTTCATCAATGGTAATGGGAAAATGGCGTTACCAGCGGTTGAATATTTACGATAGTGGAAGTAAAAATACCTTAACCAATGACAGTGGACGCTCACGGATCAAAAGGCCGCCGGCGGTCGTATAAACAAAAGCATAAAAAAGACTGTTGATAAACACATCCATGAGGAATTAAAATAGGTATTCTGACATTCGGTTTATTTATTATTAATTTTGATCAAGGTAGTTTATTTTCAAAAAACACACAATCGTAATTATTCAACCGTTGGTAACGACATTTTACCATTAACTGTCGATGAAGAAATTGGACTATAGGATTCGATGAGCTGTAGTAACGCCCGATCAAAGCCTTACATAAAAAGGCGTTTCAATTATTTATGTCACTTTTTTTAAAAACTTGATGCATTAACAGAGCGGTGACAGCTTTTACAAAATTTTACTATAATAATAGAGAAGAGGGGAACACCAGTGTTCACTATTAATTTAAATACAAAAGAACTAGAATGGGTTAATGTTGTTAATACAATTCTAGACAGAAAGATAGCTGGCGTTAGATCAATTTTAGATAAAAACCTCCTTAACTTTGTAATGCAAAATAGACAGTGCCTTTGTTTGTTACCCAGTGAAAGTTATAATAGAAGGCTTAATTCTGATTTCAAAACATTTAAAATTTTACTTTTATACTTACTATTTGTGCAATCACAAAAAGAAAAAAATATATATGCAAGCCGCACTTTGAGGTCCTGACAGTAGACAGGAGTTAGAAAGGATCAGAAAGTATATTGCAAGGCCAAGTTACAAAAATCATTTTTTATCATTTCTAGTATTTAATGAAAGTTTAATTTATAATCATTTAAAAAAACAGTACTGTTCTTGAACGGACTGTTAAAATATGTCCATATCTCTGTGATGATTAAAATACAAGAAAAATATTAAAGAAGCCTTTCATGGTACGGGGTGGGCTTTCTAATTTAAATCTCATTTACCTACTTCCCGCCTCGGCGAGGACAAAGAAAATATTAGCTTCCACATTTTTCAGCGAAATATGCATTGAAAGCGTCAGTGTTAAGTTTTTCAGGTGAGGCGCTTTGAAAAGAATGCAGAAATTGTGACTGACTGGTCTTTATTTTCAGTTTTTTTTGTGAAACACTTTCTTTTTATAAATCGATACAAAAGTGGCTTGATAGTTGATTGGATTTTGCAGTATAATAATGTCTGCAAACCTGTCCCCCTGTGTGTGAAGTGGATCCCTAATTTAGTTAAAGTTGGCCCGGAACCCTAAGTGCGCGGTTCCGTTTCGCAATCGGCAGGTTTTAATGCAGTTTTTTTTCTTTCCAAGTCGTGATAAAAATGCACTTTACCTTTTATTTAAATTATCTTCAAAAAGCTAAAACATTTTCGTCATAAGCAATAATATGATTATTTTATTATTAGCTATATCATTCTGACAAAAATCAATGATAAAATTCCGTATTCTTACCATGACAATAAAACAAATGATAAAAAAGTACGTGTGTGATAGTCAATGATTGGTTACTTGTTATTACTACATATTGAGAAGCTATGCGAAGCAAAAAATGTGTCGACGCAAGATTATGGTGTATTTTTAGTTTAATCAGGTGTAGCTAAACTTAGAGTACAGTGTAAGTTTAATCAAAATCGGTTCAGCAGGTTTTGATATACGAGTAATAATAACTTAAATATGAAAAAATACCTTCTTCAAAATTCTACCAACGTCACATAAGGAATACTAATAACAATAAAATATGAAAAAATAAACCTCCTTCAAAATTTTACCAACTTCAGATAAGGAATATTTGTCGAAAACAACACAATACGCCTAATTTGAAAAGGTCATAAATGTAATTTTGAATCCGTCGATGAAATCGACTTTTAGCCAGTGATGTTTTTCAAAAGAGAAACGGAGATGAGAAACGCTCTGTGAAACGCTTACCTACTCATAACAATTTATTATAATAGCTTGAATTTGAATATATTATTTATTTTCTATTTCTAGAGCAGGGTTAATTCAAATATTGTGTTTTATTTATTTTATCATCTAGGCATCTAAATCTAGAAACTATGGACTTCTTCTTATTCTTCGTTTCTCTAATATCAAAAGTATCTAGCATTTTAAGTTTTGTGAAGAAGGTCTTATCTTTTAACTTGACTGTATAAATTAGTAGGTACTGAAGTAATATCAATCAATCAAGACATTATCAAATTTCAGTTCAGGTGCTATTTTGCCTGCCACCAAACTTTTTAGAAGTTGTATGACACATTCGTGGGTTTGAAATATTCGATACTCAACATTCTCTAGCTTGAACGCACACTGCCGTTCATCTATCGGCGCGAGCGAGATGGCAATACAGTTCGATATTGAGGTCATGCGTACTACACTGCTCGAGCGTTAAGAAGAATTCTTTCGCCTATCCGTTCATCGGTCCCATGGTGTAATGGTTAGCACTTTGGACTCTGAATCCAACGATCCGAGTTCAAATCTCGGTGGGACCTGTTGTTTTGGACTAAGGAAATCTTTTTTTCAGTTATAATTTATTTTTAAATTACATTGTTATTTAATTATTTCTATTAATGTTCTATTTTCCATGACTAAACTTTGTAGAAATGTATTGTTATTGTTGTTTTATGCATTTTCTTGATTATCTATCCAATAAAATCACATTGCAATTAATAAGTGGTAATTAACAACTGCCCACTCATTTATTCTTAATATTTGGTAGTTCATCATTTATATCTTATGTTAGGCACTCCTACTTAAGATTTAGAAAATAATATTATCTTACACACAGAATAGTAAGAGTATCCTTCACAACATTAATACAATAGAAAAGCTTAATCCACTTGTGTAATTAAGTCATGACTTAATTTTATTTTGAGGCCAATTTTATTATCATAAGAAATATCTTTCAAATTGGAATCGCTAGAAAGAAAACGTCAAGTGCTCTTAGGGCGCAGTCACACTATCGCAGTTTTTATTTTATTTTCCACGACGCAATGTAAGATTATTTTACCTAGCGGTCCCCGCCCGGGTTAAGAGTTTGCTCCCTCCCCTCCGGTAGCAGCCTGATGTTTTTTTTATCAAGCCTTCCTTGATAAAATGCAATTTTAAATATTGGACATCAATCACAAACATTGCTCTGATCCCAAAGTAAGTAACTAATTCACTTGTGTTATGGAAATCAGACACAAAGGTGGAACCACAACACCCTTGATAAATAAGAAAACAATTGATGTAGTTTCTTAGATTGGCGCGTTCAAACAAATTAACAAATCTTTCTTATTTAGGTATATATGACGACCCGTCTGGTGTAGTGGTCGAGAAATCGCCTACTACGCAGCGGGTTGCGGGTTCGATCCCCGCACAATACAAATATTTGCGTGCATGAACATGTCTGTTTGTATTGGTCTGGGTGTGTTCTATGTATTTCATGTATGTATTTACAAAAAAAAGTATTTATGTATTATATCCGTTGTCTGGCACCCATAACGCAAGCTTTGAGTAGCTTACTTTGGGACTAGATGGCGATGTGTGGCAATGTCTAAAGGATATTTATTATTTTATTTATTTATTTTAGATATTAGGGATAACTGTTCTGCAAGAGTTTATATTATGGTATGGACTACCTACCACATTGGTACGAGAGTTTTCTTTTTGTGCTTATTTTTTTTTTAATATGGTAGTACTTCAAAAAAGCTGCTCATTAAGTAGTTGCATAATAGACAGTAATCTTTTTTGGTGTAATTCTTAAGCAAAGTTATGCGTGTAATTAAAAGATTTTGATTTGTGTACTCAACTGGTTATGTTATTGGCTCTTACCCACGTTTTTGATGGCTGATCCGGTGTTTGCCTACAATTAAAACAAAAAGTTCTAATCCTCAAACCGCTAACACTTAGCCCAGCTCTCAAAGTTATTTAGTTAGCTCCAGAAAGAATAGGTGGCATTTCTTTGCATTTTTATTGGCCTCGCTCAACTTTTGATCTGAATAATACCGCCATAACGCAAAGACAGTGATTTTCAATCAAGAGTTGTCACAAACTTATTTTAAATATTTCAGCTATTGACTGAAACTACACCTGCTTACGTCTTACCAACAGAATAATGTCCTATATATATAAAAAAACTAAAGCGCACTCAGGCATTAATAACTTAATTACAATAGGGGAATAATTTACTAAAGATAATTTGACCATTAAGTACTAATTTAAGAGACTCGTCTGTGCACACTTCCTTCATAAATATATCGGAATCATCTCCATAACATCTTTCTACAACGTTCGTCATAATATATCGTATATCTTGGTATATGTATGTATTATTTATGTATTTATTTTATTGCTTGTGTTATGTATGTGTAATATTAATGTAATTATTAATTGTATTTATTTGATATTTATTTTATTTCATAAAATCTAAGGACGTATTGATTATTTATTTAAACAATTTAATTTCATATTGTTCCTTTGTCGCACCACCCACAATCATTTCTGCTTAGCCCAAAGGCATTACAAAATTTTATTATTGTGCAAGAAAGTACTTTGAAAAAAAAATAAAGCATATTTTTTGTGTTTTATTTAGAATTATCTTAAGTAAATTTTACCTTGCAAAAATAATATTAAAAAAAGAGTTTTTTTTCCACAAGTGTGTATCGTTGAACCCCAGATACTTATGCAATAAAATGTTAAGTCGCCTATCTATTTGCACAGATTTCCTAATAAACGTTATAAATCAAAATTAATCTTGAAGAGACGCCCAGTAACAGGTTTAAAGACAAAGCACCTATATTATTCAGACTTAAGTAATACTTACTTTAATCGCTGTCTAGAGTGACGAAATTGACTTTTTTGAGAGTCCAATACCTTAATTTATGTACCCTTATCGTGATATTGAAAAAGGTACCGGGTTCAAGGAGTGGAAATTAAAGATCGGAGGTTTAGATGAGCTTATGAGTGACGTTAATGGAATGAGATTAAGGTAAATTCATAATAAGTAACTTTGTTTTTACAGTCTGATGAGACTTAAATTTTTTTTAAAGAATTATTTTGGCTATAGTTTAACTCAGCAAATAAACTTGAAAGTCAAAACAATCAAAAGGTAGAATCTTGAAATGCACCCTCATGGTATGGGTGTCAAATGAAAGGGTTTGCTGTCAAAAATACGAAAAAAATAGTCACGTGACTTAAATCTAATATGGCGGCCATCCAAGATGATATGGGTGTTGGGAAATGAAAGGGTTTTGCTGAATAAGATACGAAAACAAATAAAAAGCGTGCTTTTTAGTTTTTTAAACTATCATAATTTCATGTATCAACATCTATGTCCAGTGTTTGGCAAGAAATATCTTTATCATAAAATTAAACGTAAAAATAATAAGATAACAGTTTTATTGTCAATGTTTATTATGTAATAAATTTGCGGGCTAAAACACTAATTCCCTTTGGTAAAACCAAAAGGACTTACAAAGGCACTTACTCCCCTTATTAACTATTAATTGACTACTTTACACAAAATAATAACTATTCCCTACATATTTATTTATTATATACATTTAGCGGTTTGCCACGTGCCGTCTCACTTTCTCACGCGGAAGTTCGGCTGGGAACTGAACCACTCCCGTGTGAATTTACAACGTACTTTTGACCTTTCTTCCTCACTACTCACATGGAACGAGCATTTATGGTTGAGTTGAGGGGAAACAGGACAATGATCCACATCATTATTTTATTTTTATGCTGTTTTGAAATATCTTATTTTCGTTGAATGTCTTTATCAAGATCTACATCACGTTTCTTTTTTCTTCATAATTTACACTCGCTTACTTTAAAAGTTAGATGCGGAGAGGAGGGGGGGGGGGGGGGGGGGGGGACAGACACGCCCATTTTACCACTTTCGAAGTGGTAAAATGGGCGTGTCTGTCCCCCCCCTCCTCTCCCGTTCCGTTAGAAGGAAATGGTTTTAGGACCTTTGATGTTATTTTAAAAGACTATAGACACCCTACACGCATAGGTTTGACAGAAAAAATATTTTTTTTGTGAGAATTGTAAAGCACCTAACAGGTTACATCTACCTACTAAGTTTCAACCGTGTAATACTAATAGTTTCAGAATAAAGTGGCTGTGATATACGGACGGACCGACAGACAGACTTGACGAAACTATAAGTGTTCGGTTTTTGCCATTCGGCTACGGAATCCTAACAATGGCTTAGATTTCACCTAATAATTGTGTTGTTTCATGTTTCATTTTATATCAATAAATAAGAATAGGTAAATAAAAACGGTAACTAATGAATCTCATCATGATGATTTTGAACTAAATACTTTAAAATCATCAAATAAGTTATCGGTATCAATTACAATCGTTTTATCCCACCACTTAACTTACCTACCAAAAAGAATTTAAAAAAAAAAACTCCTTATCATTATCCCCATGCGGTTGGTGGCACGTGTCACCCTATATTCTCACGACTTGCCTGAGAACCAAACCCGTCCCGTGTGAAGATACGTTTAACCTACAACAAATAAAAAAAAAACTTTATCAAATCACGGTCTTGATCGCGTTTTTTTTGTGCTGTAATAAGTCAAAACAAGATATAAATTATATTTGTTTGCAATTTAAGTGAAATTTAAATTTTGGTTCTTTTATTATTGCTTTCTCCTCGTGATTTAAATAAGTAAAAAACACATTAATAAAATTGCGTGCACTTGAAAATAGGAGCTTGCAAAAAAATATATATTCCTAAGCTTAATTTATAATGTGTGGTGATACACAAAGAAAAAAATACCTTAATAATAATATTTAAAAAATAACCTTGACGAGAATTAACGTAATTTTATTCCTTAATTTATTTTTTTACGATAACGTTACACAAAATGTAATAATCAACTTCACACTAAATGTTTAAATATATTGAAAAAGATCACATAGATATAGATCACTCCACCCTGTATTCCCACGTCATTCATTCTCGGCCTGGGAATTGACCGCGTCCCGTGTGAAATGCAACGGACTTTGCAAATGGTTTTTTTAAATTATAATATTAGATAAACATTACGGTGATGTAAATAAAAAACATCAATCACTTATGTACATGAAAAATCTTATAATTTGGGAAAGGATCTTGACCAAACCTCTTCAGAAACTTGGCCCACATTGCGTCTGCATGCGTCTTTACAAAATGTTCGGATAAAATATATAAATATTTGAAAGAATACAAAGAAAAAAATATTTTGAAAAATTATTAGGGGTTAACGAGGAATTCAATGGCAGATTAGACATTTTGAGGTTATATTTTGTGATTGCAGAGTTAATGCACCTCACCTACATTCTTCTCCATACATTTAGATGGTAATTGTTATATGTATTATAGTAAATTAATTCAATACTCACTTACTTCGTTACCCTTAAAATACCAGTAAAATTAAAATTCAAACAAGATTTTTGAAATATAAACTAGGGTTGTTACGGATGCAAAAAAATTGACATCCGCGGATGCAGATGCGGATGCGGATTATTAGAAGTTCACATCCGCGGATTCGATGCGGATGCGGATAATGGGATTTTATTTATTGTTAAAATGGTCATAATTTGCGAACAATAAGTTTACAATTAAAACACGTATTAAGCATTTTTTTAATTCTAAACATAATTTGGATTTAACTTTGCATTCTTGTTAGTCCTATCAAAGCTTTAGAAGTGAATATTTCATTAACACAATTTTTTATTTATTATAAATGTCATAATGAAAGTAACATAAAATCATGTGACTAATAAATATAAAAACAATATATTTTAGTCACACTACAATATTTTAAATTAAGGAAGGATTATAGATATTGGCCCTTATAATACCAACTATAATTACCATGATTTGAAATGAAAACAAAGTAAATAATTTATCTACCCGGAAGTAAGTTTGTAAAATATGATTGATAATCCAATATTTCCGTTACATGCCTGCTTCATCACTTTTTTCCTTTAATTCCTTTTCTTTATTCGTGCTTTGGAATACATAAAACTTCTCCGGGTGTATTGATTTCAGGTGCTTTTTCAAAGAAGTAATAAGTAGTAAGTGCGTCCCTTCCGCGAGTAACTTTTATTACATATCTTACACTCCGACTACTCGGGATCGGTTTTTGTCTATAGTAAAATAAGTCCAGATATTGCTTTTTATTGGTAGCGCCATTTCACTTAATATTTATGTCAAAGTATTTATCAAACACGCAAAAAAACTATGAAGTACACCCACAGTAAACATTCACTTAACTATAATTTATTTATTGACAATAAGAAAAACACAACAAACAAAACCTGTAGGATCGTGTTACCAATGTGCGCCTTTCTATTCGTCAGTTACTGCATGAAGTTAGCGATTCCCAAAACAAACGCGAAGCACGTGCCACTCTGGCTCCGCCCACTTTTATTACATGTCGTTACTTGTTGGTGTGACTCTGCATCCGTAAAAACTCCGCATTGATTGATGCGGATGTAAATGCGGATGCAGATGTCTGAATTAATGCAAATATTCCGCATTTGCGGATGCGGATGCGAATATTCATAACACCCCTGATATAAACTACGAAGACGCAATCTGGGCCCGGCTTTGGTCACCATCCTTTATTAAAAAAAAACTATTTTTGATGTTATACAACAATACTAACGGTTTAACAAAACGCCAATTGTTAATTTGCATAAAAAATTGATTGGTAACAATTGTGTTTTAAACCACTACTGAAAAGCTTTAAAAAATAAGCCTTACTCAGTACAACAGGCGTCTTTACAGGTACGGACGGAACTCTCGGTATAGTTCCGCTAAAAACCACCAAGTGGCCATCGAAAAACGCTGAGACGAAATTGGTGTTTTTATCTATTTTTTGGTTGAGAAGATTTTTTTAATTTAACTTAATAGTTACAAATATTTTATTAAGATTAAACGAAATTTCACAAACGTCGAAATGTCGGGAAGGTAAATACCATTTTTACCTACAAAATGAAAGAGAAAGTTGCATTCAATCCCGTAGTTTGTGAAGTTTCATTTAAAAATGCAACAAAGCTTAAAATAGTATTTTATTAAGATTTAAAGATAGCTATGTAAGTTAAAAGGAGATTCGATTGAGCAGAAAATCAGAAACTTAAAATTATCTATTTTACAAATTTTTGATCTAATCCGGTTTACAAACAAACACCAAATAAATAATAGATATATTTAAAATATTTTTGTACCCTATTTTGCCTCTGTTTGGCACGTGTCACTTTATGCCCTTACATTCTCACGCGAACTGGGAACGAAATCCGTCCCGTGTGAAAAGGCAACAGACTTTGGAAACCGACCATTTTGAAGTTAACTGTATTTTTTTGTTGACTGGCCTTAGAGGACAAAGTGGCTTAACCACATACAATTAGGCTACGATTAATAAACAAAGAACGACATATTTTGTAATAATTAAATATTATAAGCTACCTGGGGGCAATTCTCGCGCAATTCGTATACGAAAAAAGTTCACCAATCGAATTTTCTTTGTCGAAGAAAAATAGTTTTTGATTTCACGATTCTATTCACGGTCACGATTTCTATGTATTTAAATTTTGTTTGTGCGATAGGTTTTTTATGTGTAGTATTTTACATGTTTTTTTTGGTAAAACGGTTATACTCTCAATCGAATTACCACACGAAAAAAGTTCGATTGCCGCGAGAATCGACCTTCTGACGTTATAGACGTTCATTTTTTGACGACCTTCGTGGTGTAGTGGCTAAGCACGCTGGTTTCAAGGCGTCGCCGCTCTGAGGTCCCGGGTTCGAATCCCGGTCGGGTCAATATAGAAATCAAAAATTTTCTATATTGTCTCGGGTCTGGGTGTTGTGGTACCACCGTTGTGTCTGATTTCCATCACACAAGTGCAATTAGTTACTTACTTTGGGATCAGAGCAATGTATGTGATTGGTGTCCAATAATATAAAAGAAAATATAAATGTTGGTGTTTCATTTTAGCCAAGTGACGTTCGACGGTCCATTTGTTACTATCATGCCAGTTGCAATAGTTAGAACAAGTCCGTTATATTTTTTTAATTTGTTTTAGAAATAACTTTCTTTTAGTAATATTGTGATAATTCCTAACCATTTAACCACGTTTATAGCGTGCAAAATCTACTGTAAGTTTTTTTTTAAATTATTTTAGCGAAAATTTCTTCTGTGTTAACAAAAACATTGTTTCCATTATACTATTGATCAGTAAATTATCATATGACCCTATTATCAGTTCCGCACGCGTCACCCTATATTCTCACGCGAACTGGGAATCGAACCCATCCCGTGTGAAATACCAACGGTCTTTAGAATCGTAGCCTTTTCATTTTTATTCGTGCATGGCTACATTTTTGTACCCAGCACCGAAGCATTGGTGTTATTCGTATTTAATTTATGGGCAGGTCTTGTTGCTTGAAGCATAGGTAACACAACATTGAGAAATCACATGTAAAACTCAACAGAGTATTTGCCTGTAGTAATAAAAAGAAAAGATGTTTCGCAAATAGTTAATTTAGATGCCAAGAAATTTAATTTACATTTTCCGTTCTAAAAATAATTGCATATTTATGATATTTTCATTGAGTAAAATAAAGGTTTTCAATCTATATTTTACGATATCGCAAACGTCAATCACGAAGTGTGACGTCACGTTTACTCAATCAGGCAGGTCAAAGTGCTGTCAAACGTATCAAGTTCAGTGTTGCAATTGCGTACTGTTTGAGGAACGTGACGTCATGCAGACCACCACGTGACGACGTTGGTTGTATGGTGAGCGGCAAAAGTTTATTTGAATTTTATTTTTGTGTTTATCCTTGTTATGCTCGTTGTTATATTATTGTTTAAGCAAATAT
>CAWUPE010000095.1:0-25298 GCA_963924145.1 Pyrausta purpuralis
CAAATGTGAAGGAACAGTTTTGCAAGGTTTTTGTGATGCCGATTGGGGGGGTGATCTTACAGACAGAAAGTCTACCTCAGGTTTTATGTTTATGTTTTTAAATTGTCTAATTTTATGGTGTTCTAAAAAGCAAAGCTCGGTAAGCCTGTCATCTACTGAAGCTGAGTATATTGTATTGAATTGAAACTTGTGCTTAGATTTAGATTTTAATAATGTTGGTCCAGTAAGCATATTTTGTGACAATCAATCAGCAATTATAAATGCAACTACAGATGATGTCAAAAGGTCGAAACATGTTGATATTAGATATAATTTTGTCAAAGATTTGGTTGCAAAAGAAAAAATAAAATTGTTTACATAAAAACTGAAAATCAGCCATTAGATATTTTAACAAAAATTAAGTATTTAGTTAGAGTTAATTAAAAGACACATGCAGAAATGTAATTTTGAGCTTGTTAGGGCTGAGTAATGTCATGTCATGTTATGTGTATCTTAAAGTAAGTTATATTTTTTTTAAATGTTTCTTTTAACATTGAGGAGGGGTGTTAAACATAATATTGTCAATGTAAAAGAAACGTCACTGGGTTGGCAATAATCTTTGGTTTTGTTTATTAAGTTGTCATCTCTGACATCTGTACTTACTTCCGGTCTGTGTGTGTTAGCGATACATTCCTGTGCTCTGTACTTATTTCACGTTTTAATAAAAGTCATCGATCATATACAGTGTTTTCAATCAAACAACTGCAACCAGGTCAAACGGTTTATTTAGTTAACTGCATCAAAACTAAAACCAAAAAAAAAATTTTTTTAGTCAAACCTACAAGTGTGGGGTGTCTATGGTGTGACCGCGTGTGGGGTTCTTGAATAATAAACACGTAGTATAAATCTCCAGGTTCTCCTCCAATAGTTTTATTCCAACAAAATATCACAAAGGTAGGACACAAAGTGAAAGTATGTACAAACAGAGAGTATATTCTGGCATGCAGCTCGCTTTTATACAAATCAAAACCCTGAACAACGGTAGGAAAACAGTGGGGACGACATCCGTTTCCATATATGAACATTTACTATAATATTTATTTGTAGGGATAAACAATCTGCTAATTAAATATATAAATTCATTAATTATTTAGTTATTCATCGTAATGAATTTAGTAAGCCTTTTAGATTATTATTTTAATAGTTACAATATTTAAAATAAATCTAACCTCCACCAACCAATCAGAGTCAACTTCCTTTTGGCGGCAAAATGAACATTTGTTATACGGCAAACATAAAATCCAATAAGTGTCCCAATAATCTTTAAATAATTAATTTACAATTAATAAAATATTATTACAATAATAAGATAATCTTAAGATAAAATATTCATATATCATTAAATCCAAAATATTCTTATATCATAGCCAAGTTACATTCAACATGGTGGACACTTCCGGCCTTTCCATAACAAACGTTAAATAGGTTTGACACCTAGATAGGTGTATAAATTATGATGTATTGAACATAATATGAGGAAGAGAATGTGTAATTTAGTGAATACAGTGGGGTTACATAAGTCACACACAGTGAGTATATGGTTTAGTGCATAAGTCTACTATTACAGAACTAAGTAAATATGTGGGGCAGACTAGGATCGGGAATCATCGTTGTAACAATGGATAGGTCTTTTAAAATGACATTGAGGTTCCTAGAACCGTTTTCTTTTAAAGTCTAACGTTTCTTAGCTAGACGCTTCCAAAGTGGAAAAATGGGCATCCCCCCAATCTAAATTCTAAACTAAGCGAGTGTAAATTTTGAAATTAATATATAATGTGGATGTATGCAAATACTTTCAACGAAAATTAGTTCGGACGGAATTGAACAAGAAGTTTTTGAGATATAGCACTTTTTCTACAACCGCAAACATAACTTTGTTATTCATACAAATACTATGAAAAACAAAGTTATATTTGTTGTCAACAAAATATTGTGGTATTTTACTAAGTGGAAGTAAGTGGATTGCCTAATTCAGTTAACGTTGGCAAGGAACCCTCAGTGCGCGAGTCCAACTCGCACTTGGCCGGTTTTTTTGAAGTCGATTAAAACGCCTTGTGCAACGCAGCTGAATTTACGCACTTAGGTTATTTCAAGAGACACAACATCGCATATTTGGTCAACTTGCATATTTGGTCAACTACGGTTGTTTCGTTATAAACATTTAATGCACCCTTGATTTAAACGTCCATCTCATAGCATGAGTGCGGCCACGTAACGCATAGTTTTCGCATAATGCGGCTTAGCCCTCCATGAATATTTAACAAACATGGCCGGTCCCCTAATGAAACATCGCCGGCAGTGAAGACATGTGACAGTTATGTAAGGCTACAAGTCTAGTACCCCAAACACGCACATTTGTCGTATTCGTCAAGTAAACGTTGTACCGTTGTACACGTTTTATGTGTAATAAATTGAGTACCTTAATATATTTAGTATTCATCGGATCCACATTAACATTTTCATCACATTATCTTTGTTTTTCCATGCTTTCATCCAAAGATTGCTGGTTCGTTTGCTGTAAACACGAACATAAGAGTTAATCATAGATTCTATCTACCATAACGCAGTTCGTATTTTCTCCCTAAAAAGTCGTACTGTAGACATTAAACTATAGGCATTACCTGCCTTTCTACTCTTCTTATTACTATTACTCTGTATTTTTGGATTATTGATGTTTTCTAATCCTTTTTGAACAATATTTATTGTTAATCTAAAAATGTCAAACTTTCAAAGCTCTGTTATTCTACTTTTCTGTACATAATACTGTAAAAATAGCTGTGTTTTACCTTTGTTTGCAATTTTCCTTTAATTTGCATTGGGTGATGATTCATTTTCCTGTTTATTTATATATATTGCTTGATTTCTGAAATATTTTTATCTTTATTGACATGGTTGTTATGACAATATCTTTCAAAGTCTGACAACTTCTATCAAAGTTTATTACTTTTTCGGGTTTAATCCTCTGTAAACCACCAGTATTCATGTTCTATTT
The DNA here is from genome assembly GCA_963924145.1 of Pyrausta purpuralis. Lineage (NCBI taxonomy): Eukaryota > Metazoa > Arthropoda > Insecta > Lepidoptera > Crambidae > Pyrausta > Pyrausta purpuralis. The sequence continues at coordinate 3,032 of CAWUPE010000095.1, forward strand.
TTGAACCTACCTCGATCTAAATTTGAACGGCCCCGGCCCCCTATATAAGCATTAATTTTTTTCATTCATTTCATTCGATTCCGAGTTCTAAGCTCGAACAGTTCTATTACACTCCAATAAATAAATACTCTACATCTTCCCTCAATAAGTCTTGAAGAACCGCCGGTGACTACTGAAACACCTCCTCACGCTAAGGGAGGGACCGGACACCGGAGGAGTATCCAAGCACATTGACTGCAGTAACACCTCCTCGCTCTAGGGGAGGGACCTGTCTCCTTCTCGGAAGAGGATCCGAGACCAAGTACTTCTGGCACTCCAACTGATCATAACATTTTCTATATAGTGCCCGTTACCCTCATTACTGCACATCGGCGTCTCTGCTCTTCACGGCGCCTGTCACCGCTGCACATCGGCGTCACTGCTCTTCACGGCGCCTGTCACCGCTGCACATCGGCGTCACTGCTCTTCACAGCGCCTGTCACCGCTGCACATCGGCGTCGCTGCTACCTCCGCTGTGTCGGCCCTGCACTCCGACGCCGCCTTTTGCTGCCCCAGGACAATACTTATTGAAGATTTGAAGATACTTACTCACGCCCACTGCACTTTACTTACATTCATACAGACATCACCTCATCTCATTTTTCGGTACTGTATTCTTTTTGTTGTAATATAAATTCTATTCCCTCTTCTACCTCTTTCTTTTACCTTCTTCTACTTCTCCACATTTGTCGCTTCACGACAACGTAGCGCGCTTACTACGCGATTACGCAGTACAACATTAGTTGGCAGCACGAACCACTCTTGTGTCGTGTAGTAAGTTCGATAGCAATAACGCAGATGACGTCTTAGTGACGTAAATATGGCCGTCGAATGACATGTCCAGAAACATATTAAAATATATTATGATATTCAAAGATTATGATTTTATATGATATAGACAACGTTTACACACAATAAATGTCGGGCATTCGTGCTACCAAACTTAGTTTGTTTTACGTCCGATGGAGGCGCTTTCAGATTCTCATACAAATGATTACGTTACTATACGAATACTTTGACGCAATTTATTCGTGCTAGGGGTATAGTAACCGAAAAAAATACGTAAGCGCATCAAATATTGAGTACTTTTAGTAAGTGGTATAGCTATAGCTTTTAATAATAATTTATCAAAGCTTAACTAATTTTTGTGCAAAGATAAAAGCTATTTGAGGCTTCAAATACGATAGTGCAATTGATTTTAAAATGTTGTTAAAGTGTATCCTGATGCACAAGATACAGTTTAAACGCGCTGATCTAAGGAACTACTCAATCGATGTGAAAAATTATTTTTGTGTTGAACAGCTTATTTACTGACAAAGACTATAAAACATAACGCTGCGACTGGAGGGAAGGAAGCAAACTTAAACCGCGTGGACAAAGTCACAGGAGACCGCTTATAGTTAAATAACGCTTAAAGACAAATAAATTATACTAATTCAATTCAAAGACCTGACCATCTATCCTGCCCGGAGGATTATAACTTTAAGAAATTTGTGTGTCAATGTATTGTAATTTGACGAGGGTCATTAGATTGTTATCAATAGTTAAATTTAGTGACATATGGGCCTTTCTCAACGGTCAAAGTGGTTGTTGACGCTTTGTTTGTCTAAATTCTAATTTCTGATTTGAAAGGAGTGCCTGAATCCACTTGTAACAGACAGATATTATATAACCATCGAAGTACTATCCCCTAGTATAATAAATTTATGTATAAAACACGATTACGTCTTCCGTACCAAAAATACAAATGTCGCAATCTTTGCCCAAAAATCCTGAGAGAACCTATCTTTATTATTTCAAGAACGAAGCTCTGTGAAAAATTTAGTAGTCACCCCGTACCCTACATTCCGGTCTTACCAACAAATTCAATAACGGAAATCAAGATCTGTGGAACAATCACTTAGGGTATTAACAATTCAGAGCTAAGTCTGTCTGGAACTAAGTTCACATATGTGTAAGATTCTGGCTAGCCTAGCGACGGGGCACCAGTAATTTAGATACCTGAGGATTTGTTACTGAATTCAGCACGTGTGTGCAGTAATTCTTAGGCGCTCACAATACACTAAGTGTAATATTATATGATTGAATTTCAGTGTACTGTGTGAGTGCGTACATACAAATGCTTGTTCAAAAAAAAAACATACGAAGGTAGTAGTGATAGTTAAATATAATAACGATCCAATGTTGAATCTACTAACGACCCCGCCCGTGCGCAAAAATTTTTGGTTTCTTATTTCATCTTTATGAATATAAAATATGACACTGTGAGTGTTAAAAACATTCTAAAGCATGAAAGAGTCTTATTTAAGTTCAACTTTTAAGTTCAATTATCTAAACAGATCTATTTAACTTTTTTGGCATTTTATGGGCAGTTTTCTTGAGCAAAACAGTTAAAACAAGCAAAGAGTGGCGAAGTTCGGCCGTTACATCCGCGCGTGCCTCCTCTGAGTATTTAGCGATTACTACTTCAAAGGAAACACTTAGGGAAGCAGTCTAAAGTACAAAAATAAGGCCAGAATCAGTATGTTCAGTACGAGGTTGTTCGCATTCAAATCAGCCCATTTTGTCCATGTTTAGTAAGGAAAATTATCACATAAATTGTTTTATCATAACCGTGAAACCGGGCATATTTGCCCACTTTTTATGTTTTTTTTTTCTTTATTCAGTAGAGAGGAAGGAGTGCCGTTGTTTTTTATATATGGGCATCCGCTGCTGCCGCGCTTCTGTCGCTCCAATGTGAAGCCGCACTTGGGCGACTTTAGCAGCGTGACGGTCGCGCGACAGTTGCGCTGCTGCCACGCTGCTGCCGAGCTACTGTCGCTCTTATATAAAGGCGTACTTAAACTTTGTAATATTCGTCTTATTGGTATGTTATGATACATCAACATAAAGTGCTTCAGTTTATTTACAGTAGTGTAGACCCTAGTAACATTTTATAGCTAGGCAATGTTTACAACCTTTGTTTAAAAATGGTTAGGTTGAGTCACACACAATTTTGTCGCTTATTGAGTCGATTGTATGAAACAGAACATGAATAGAAGCAGTAAAAATAATTCACTACAAGCAATATAATGTGTCCTGTCAGCGAAGTATTTTCTGTCAATGCGGGCCGCAAAACTGAACTAACGTTTTTAGCCAACTTTCTACGAAGCCACTTTGACGATAGCTGACTGATACCCGAATGAAGCTTGCTGTGATTTAAGTAGTCAGTCCTGCTAAACAAATGTTCTAGTATTTGTTATAATAAAATTTCGATAAGCAGATTTAGTTAATTTTCGTATTTTGGCAATGTTGTCTCCTATGAGCAAAGTTGTTTGGTTTCACGGTACTTTAGTATTTAGTTCCTCTAGTTGCGATGTTGGCACAAAATACAAAACTTCACTTGAATGTACCAACGTCCCAGACAAAGGACTTTTGTTTGAACACACTACTTCTAGATCCTCTTCTTAAATCTGCTGTCAACTGTTTCGATTGAAACGAGCTACCAAACTTATCGACGTGCATCCAACTTTTATAAGTCAGCTAATTGTGAGCCTATTAACCCTTTCCAAACGGTTAATGTGCAGTTATTAACTTCTGCAGCAGGCAGATGTCACCCATCATAATATAAACTTTAATACGTTGTCTTAAGGTTAAAAACAAACAGAAGTCGCTTATGGTGGGTAGATGTGGTGAAAGCAGCAGTTATTAAGCTGTTGTTGTGCTTGTCTGTGTTGGTGACCGGCAAAGTTGCGTTTAATTCTCGGAAACTTTATCTTGTAGGTGTTTATTGACTAAGGTATGAGTTGGATGGTATAGATAGATATACAAGTCCGGTACATATATATCAACTTTATCTGAAATAGTAGCAGTAGTGATACCGAAGTAAAGCAACCTACGGCACGGGTCGTGTTTGGATGGGTGACCATTCCGACCATTTAAGTGCCGTATATTACGAGCATCACCGTGCTTCGAAAGGCACGCTAAACCGTTAGTCCCGGCTAATATCGGTTGATATTAGTAGATAAGACTAGTCAGAGGCCTTATGGGCTTGATAACATCTAACCGCAAGGTTAGTTGCTTGCCCTGCAAACCAATTCACCGATCCACGCGGAGCCCGCATCGTGGAGTATGACTCAAACTACCTCGTAAAGCCTATGCCCGGCAGTGGGACGTTACAGGCAAACTGTACTTAATATAAAGAAACCATGTTCCTATTCATGAAAGTCACATAAAGTACGTGGCCAGCACATCAGGTTACCCACTTTTGTTGCAAACTAGTCCTTATTACAACTGAATAAGATACCACAGTGTTTACCTTGACGTGCTGTTGTCCGTACAATGACACCATCAACTTTTTTAGTCAAAACAACAAACTATTGCCTCCAAAAAAGTTCTATGTGTGTGTCTCATAACTCATAGCGATCATAACACGTTGATTGGGGCATTTTTCAGGACGTTTGTTTGTTTATTCCAAACGTCTGGCAAACAAGATTTATCTTTGGCGTAATTAGGGGAGAAGGGAACACGTGGTGGGTGTGCAAGATTTATGCAACATGAGCTGGTCTTGGGTAAAGTTAAGGAGTAAGTTTAGTAAAATGATTACGAGTCATGTGTTACACTTTCTTACATTAAAGTTTGAATGAGGTATTAACTGATTAATTTAACTGTATATTGTATGTGATATATTCACTCAATAAATCGGTAAAGGTACTGAACCAATCAAATTATTTTTTTAAGGTAAGTGCAGCAAACTTTTTGTAGGAAACTGTATATTTTTTTATACTGGACACAAATCTCATACATTGCTCTGATCCCAAAGTAAGTAGCCAATGCACTTGTGTTATGGAAATCAGACACATCGGTGGTACCACAACACCCAGACCCGATACAATAAAGAAAATTATGATTTGTACATTGACCCGACCGGGAATCGAACCCGGGACCTCTAAGCGGCGACGCCCTGAAATCCAGCATACTTAGCCACTTCACCATGGAGGTCGTTAAAAAGTGTTATATATGACTATTAATAAATTCATTTAATTTATATTGCGCTGTGACCAGATTCATGGGTGTTATTTTTTTCTATTGCACAGACCAAACATAGTAAAAATAACATACTTAATGCATTCTCTACCAGTCAACCATGGGGTTAAGGGACCGTTCCAATTATTAATTGATTAAGTTTTATTTTTATTTTATAAATTTTCCCCAAAATTGACTTACCTATCTTTCAAGGCCGATATTCCAAAAATTGCCAATATCTTGCACTCGGTAGTTTATTCCACAGAAACACGACAGCGTTATAATGCGGGTTATGGGCGATATGCAAATTTTACGAGCATATTAAACCTTTATGCGTGACGTATTGGGACATTGAGGGCTATCAGTAACCTCTATCCGTTTGCAGGTAAATCACGTAGATAAGAACGGTGCGACGAAGCTTGAGATACGGGTGACAAGAGGTTGATAGTTTGGCGTTGAACAACCTTTATATGTTTTTTTTCTTTTGGAAAACTGACTCAGTTTAATATGAAATAACAAAGTGAATAACCGAACCAAATTTTATCATGGATTGAAATGAAAATTTGTAAACGTGACATACTAGATACAGCAGCAAAGCGCTAATGTATTTTTTTTACGTGAAATGGGTTCTCTTATGTCTCCAGACTAGACCAGACGTGGCATAAACAGAGGCGACAATGGAGCCAATTTGACCCAGGAGAAGCCTGTTCACTCTGACTTTAAAAATATTAGGGCTGTATTGGATACACTGATAAGGTTAGAGTTTCACATTTTTGATTTGCGAAATTTAAAAGAGGTACCTTTTAAGAAAAAATAGTTTCCTTTGGACCATTTTAGTCTAAGGCTATGCTGGGTGTTTACAAGATCGAATCAGAAGTGAGGAGATACGTAGAAGCACTAAAGTAACGGACATAACCTTGAGAATCAGTAAGCTCAAGTGGCAATGGGCAGGGCACATAGCGCGAAGAACTGATGGCCGTTGGGGCAGGAAAGTTCTAGATTGGAGACCCTTCGACCAGAGACGCAGCGTGGGACGTCCACCAACAAGATGGACAGAAGACCTTATAAAGATCGCAGGATCAAACTGGATGCAGACCGCTAGTGATCGGTTGCTGGGAGGCCTATGTTCAGCAGTGGATGTCCTTTGGCTGATAATGATGATGATGATGATGATGATGATGATGGACCATTTTGTTTACACACACACACCACACACACACACACACACACACACACACACACACACACACACACACTAGATACATGAATGTTCTTCTACCTAGCTAAGTAAAATACTACAGTGTTAAATAATTATCTTCTCTGCATATGATAAAGACAAGTAAGGCTGTTTATACATATCATCAACAACATATTTGTTAAAAATCTAAAGAAATAAATGCATTTTTTTATTTATTCATTATATTTTATTATTTCTAAAGTTGACGAAAAGCGCTTAGTTCTTATCTTAGTGGAATGTCTACTAGGTAAGGGTGAAGATTAGCGATGATAGAAGGGAGCTGGTAGAATGAGCTCATTGGGACATAGCCATCAAAACCGGGGTATTTCAAATTTATTAACTTCCATGTATTGAGCTACGCCTAATGCCTAAACCTTCGTAAAATATGAACACCTGAAATATATACCAAGCCCATGACTGGATTCTATTGACCGTTTCACAAATTTGGTATGTTTTTCATTCCTTGCATTGTGATGTTAATGGTTCTGGTAAGAGCATCAGGTTGTAATAGGACTTTTTCAAGGAGTGTTCGTTCAACAATTTTGTTTATGTTTAACGGTTCGCTAAAATTGTCAGTTTGACGCGACTGTAACAAGTTTAAGTAGGTACCATTTTTTAAAGTTTTGTCATTATTTAAACACAAATTTTTAAAACACGCGTCCCGTTATGAATGAATTTGATGTTTTAATTACTAGCGATATAACCAATACATTATTTTGAGGTCTATGTTTTTCAATTAATTTAATGATTATATACCAAAAAAAAACTATAATAAAAGTAAATATTCAAGATCTGAATACCCAATTAACGTGTGCCAATGTATCATTACCTATAACAGGTTAAAGGTATAAAACCTAACAAGAAATAAACAAAGCACTTCAAACTCACATCCCGAATGCCACAAAGTCAAACCTCTATCCCCTCAGAAAACAATTACCCCCGAAGGAGAGAACGGTTTCTTTAATTCTCTTTTTAATGAACCGAGCGGAGGTATAGACGATCAATTAATTCTTTGATTACCCTGGCTCCCGATAGATCCCCCCTCCTCCCAAGCTATTACAATGGACATTTTGATCGCTCCATTAAAACGAGCGACCGCCTAATTTGTAATGCATTCGAATGCAGAATACCGATTGCCGACTCCGATATTCCGTGTTTCTACTTAGAATATAGAAAGGTTTTGTTACATTTACATCTCCAATGTTAACAGAAAATCTTTTTTTCATTATCTCAGTATATCTTTCGTATTAAAATAGTTTTAATTTTTACCTTTCCAGTCTTAACTGATGTTCCTAAAAAAAAAACAATTCATACTCAACTATGAATTCATTTCTCACGGATGTGTTTATCAACAGTATTTTGTCATGCTTTTGTTTATGCGACCGCCGGCGGCCTTTTGTCCCGTGAGCGTTAAATGAATGAATGGATATTTTTTATTTTGGACAATTTAATCTTATGTAGTTATGTATATCTTTCCTTCTGTATATAAATGAACCATATTGACTTGGCCACGGCATCACGCGTGAACGACTGGACTGATTTTGTTAATTATTTTTTGTGTTGTTTGTTAGTGTCAGGAACAGATATATACTCCAAAAAAAGAGTGGGTGGACCCATTTTCATAATTTTTACTTTGTCAGATTCGTCACCGTCCTTATTAAGATAATCTTTATTAAAATAACGGGGCTGTGGCGAGACGAAGCCAGGAGCAAAACAAAGTTCACTGGCACAAATAAGAAATAACTATTCATATTACATTTGAAAGAATACAGTTTCAATAATTTAATACCTATACTAGTAATTAGTTCGTTCGTTCATTACCTATAATGGGGCAGTTATATTTTAGGGAAATGGAAATCAAAATACTGTTGGCACTGCCCCGCAATCTGCGTAAGCAAAAAGATGCTTTTTTGCGCATTGTGGCTCCAAAACCTTCTGTCCCAGCTTCGCAAAAACACAAGAGACGCTGCAGGAACTATATTTCTGTCTGTGATTTGATGTTCACACCGTTGAATAGTTTAGAAGTTTAAGATTGAGCATTAAGCACGAGACTTTTGTACACTTTGTCACTCAACATTTCTCAACAAAAGCTTTTGTTACGTTATTTTCTATATTTAATGTCATTGTCTCATAACCCTCGTCTACAAATAGAAACTAGAGAGCAAAAACATTGATCTTCTCCCACACACAGGCCCTCGCAATCGCGCAATCACTCAGAAAAGGATTTATTTTTAATACGCGTTATGGAGCTCAGAAAATAAAAGGTTCAGTGCAGAAATAGAATAAAGTTGTTTTTTGGAGCAAAGCAATCGCATACGTAACGGAGGGGACGTCTATTCGCGTATTTTTATGAAGGTATAGAAACAAACTGCAATTTCTAGTTTAATCTATTGTTCGTATAAATCTAGAGATATTCTTCTTCTTCTTAGCGTGTCGATGGTAAACCATTAATGACCTGAATCATAGTAACTACCTAGACCACATTGGAAAATTTATTATCCACGACGTGCTAAATTGATGCCTATGATATTGTCGTTAAGGCAAAGATGCTGGACGATCTTGGCACTATGCTCAAAGATCTTGACCGAGTAACCCAACAAGTGGGTCTAATAATGAACATGGAAAAGACGAATTTTATGTCGAGCTTCCTTGTTATAACCGCTCTAGTATTCGTTGGGAACTCAACTCTCGAAGTTGTCGACGAGTACGTCTACCTGGGACAAGTGATCCAATTGGGTAGGAGACCCTTTGACCAAAGATGTAGCGTAGGACGTCCACCGACAATATGGACAGACGACCTTGTAAAGATCGCAAGATCAAACTGGATGCAGACCGCTAGTGATCGGTCGTTGTGGAAAGCCGTGGGGGCGGCCTATGTTCAGCAATGGACGTCCTATAGCTGATAATGATGATGATGATGATGACGACGTGCTAAAAACTTTGTATTTTAATAAACTGAAAACAAAATTTGAAACAAATTCCTATTTAATACCTGCCGTTCGCAAAAGAAATTAAAGAAAGCCGTTAAACGTTAATCGCGTTCAATAAATGGGTACGTTTTCGGGAGTCACACGCAAACAAATGCGGTTAATCTATTTTCACTAGTGTAGAGAAATTATCGATACAACAACAAAATTATCATTTTATCGCTAAAAATAATCGGTAGTAGAAAATAGTAGTACCGAGTAAACATACATTAATCATATCATAATATTTAGTAAGTAACTTAAGCCAGTTTGTCAATTACAATCAAATATGTTACATGATTAACTTTAAACTAACTTATATACTATAACTAATAACACATTAAACCACGTAATCCTAGTGTTGGCACAGCTATTTAAATTAATTCAAGTGCTAGGTAGAATGAAATTAGTATTGTGAATATTATTTGTAGCTTCACTATTAAGACTATACTATTTTTACTATATTATTTACTGTGTATATTTGTTTTTATTTAAAATTTATTTTTACTTATTTGTTTATTATTATTATTTTAATTGTTTATTTACTATTTCACCCAGATGTTTCTACTGTTCCTTAAAAGACACAACTTAGTTGTTAGAAATGACATGTAGTTTTATCAAGGAGCCCACTATTTATCAATTTTACGTGTATTTCTATATAAAGGAAGTTCAAAACAAATACTATTGTATATTCTTAATATATTAGCCAAATCATTTATTATAAATATGATCTATTGAAAATATCCGAAAACTATGTAATAACTTTTTAAAAATAATCAAGTTTTGTTCCTATTTGGCACATAGTACTTTATATATCTAAGATATTTTTTTTGTATTATATTATTTATCGGAATATATTTTATTCGGAATATCTGGGTTAATTGCCTATAATAAGGTTTTTAAAATGAATCGGTTTTCCGTATCCGTATTTATCGGTTATCCGCATGTATCGATTTGTTAACCAGCTAATGGTGCCATGTCGTTACGCAGTTGAAAATTTACAATTGAGTGTGTTTCAAAGAACAAATTACTTAAACAAATGGCAGAGAAGCTATTTTACGTGCCTACAAATCTGATTTTATTGTATTTCTAAACAACGGTAGTATCATAACACTCTAGCTTGAGACATTAAATAAATGAATAAATAAATATTGGAAGCTAATTTCACTTGTGTTATTGAAATCAGACACAATTGTGGTACCACAACACCCAGACCCGAGACAAAATAGAAAGTTTTGATTTCTATATTGACCCGACCGGGAATCGAACCCGGGAACTCGGAGCGGCGACGCCTTGAAACCAGCGTGCTTAGCCACTACACCACGGAGGTCATCAAAAAATAAAAAATATATAAAAATATTGATATCCATGTCGTTTCTAAGCTGAAAATTCAAACGAGGAATGGTGCTTCTGCAAAATGTAGCGTCCATCCAACCAATACCAACACGGTGGTTGTCATAGTTAATGTCGATATCGGTTCGGGCACATCCCTACATGTCACGCGTGCGATTGCTCAAACCGGGAAGTTATTAGGAAAGCTGCGGAATCGCGCAATTTGGCCACGGAATTATAATTTAGGGGTCGACAGGCAGCCGCGATGCCCCTTAATAATTTGTTGTTCATTTGATGTAATCTTGGAAGGTTCAGTTCACATTATCTGAATTTAACCGTAACTATAACCGTCAATTACTCTTGTTTTATGTCCGACAGACGTTAAGATTGTGAAAGATATGCGAGTTCTATTATTTATTTTACATATACCCTTAGGATATACCTATTTTAAATATACCCTTAGGATAGGCGGCAAAATGTTATTACCTAAAAAAACAATGACAGGTTCAGAATCAGAGTGAAAAGGCTCGCTCTGGGTGAGCACGCTTCGGACCAATTTCCAACATCAAATAAGGAATATTCGTCAAATAAAATACAAAACGCCTAATTTGAACATCAACGAAAAGTCACCTATTTCTCAGCAATCATTTGTGTAAATGTCAGTTCAAAATCAGTCGTTTTATACTTATTCAGTCGGATAATGCTCATAATAAAGTTAACATTTCTAACATACGATACTCTCTCTACTTCTACTTAGAGAGTCTACTTAGATAGGACCCATCGATATGACGTTGGTACAAAAAGGCCCTAAATCGTCGACTCTGTCTCAGCTATGCTTAGCTTCGGCTTAGCGTTAAGAGCAAACCTAGTCCAAATAAAGACGCTATGTAACATGAGAGCTTGGTCAAGTACTTCTAGTTAAAGCAATTCTGTAATCACATTTGATTTGCCATGTTATACGCAAATAAACTATTCTATTCTATTTTTATTCACTCTGCTTATTTAAATTTAGAAATATTATATATCCTTAACATCAAAATTTCAATTTGTAATTAATTTTGTTTTCTAAACAGTAAACAAGTGCAAAACTTGTATAAGAATACGCCTTAAATTGTTAAAAACGACGACCACCGAGCATAACAAGTAATTAAAAAAAAGAACCACCACATCGCTAGGCCTTTTCACGACTTAGATCCGAATGAAAAGAGGCTTTACAACGGAGGCTCGCGCGGTAATTAACGAACTAATTTAATTTAACGCCGCGGCGCCACTTCCGCCGGAAGTACTTAATAGCGACATGAAAGTATTAGCGGGTGCAGTGAATATTCTTAGAATTATTTAGTACATATACATTTAATTCCTTAGGATCCTGGTTATAGGTATACAGCTTATATTTAAATTACTAAAGAACTGACGAGTTGTTTTATTGTAATTTTAGAACTGTGTGAGAAATAATGATCGATCGGGTTATTTAATCAGTAAGGAATCACTTCAAAGTCGATGTTGTAAACTCAGTCTCACTCAGTAAGTTTCGTTACCAGCTTGTACTAAGTATAAGGAGAGCTAGGTATTTTATTGACCATTTGTTAAGGTATTTTTTTGCAAATCATACAAAATCGTAAATATTCAACCTCTGGTAACGACATTTTACCATTATTATCGATTAAGAAATTGAGTCTACGAGCTAATTTTGTGAATCGTAAATATTCAACAATTGGTAACGACATTTAACCATAACTTTAGCTAACTATCGACCACAAAATCGTTCTTAAACCAAGCGTCACTTAAAATAAGAGCCAAAGTGAGAAGCAAGTAGTGATTTTGCCTTTTAAACTGGTAAGGCGACGATGTTCTTCATATGTTATACAAACTTATACTGATTAACATATTATAATTGCCTACAAGTTCATCCATCGCCATTTCTTATGTGACTTTTTCGAGTTTTTTTTTCTTGTGACTATTGATATACTAGTAAGTAGATGGAATAAAATATTTTACACACTCTCAGTGTTATATTTTATATTCCTAAAGATGAAATAAGAAACCAAAAAATTGTGTTCGGGCGGCACATACATTTAGCGCCATCATGCTTAACGCATATACACCCACATATTAAGCGCCATCTACCCTGTGTTTATGCAATGTCCCGCGTAATGTCGTTTTCATAAGAAACCACAAATTTCGCAAGGTCGGAGCGACAAACACGGTAGCTCAATTGGTAGAGCGTTTGGCCCGGATAGCCGAGAAGTTGCTGGTTCGAGTCTTCTTCTTAGTTGTCTCTTCATTTCTGAAGGTCGTGCCCGTCCTGATAAGGCTTGGTGTATGCTCTTACGAGGTGATTCCACGCCACTCTATCTTCAGCTTGTCTAAGAGCAGCAGTCACCGGGAGCCCCGTGATTTCTTTTATAGAGTCCGACAAGCGGCTTGGTGATCGGCCCCTGAGTCTTTTGCCTTCCACTTTGCCAACCACAACAAGTTTTTCAAGGTTGTCAGGCTCTCTTTGCGCTATGTGGCCAAGGTAGGTAGGTACTCGCTGATAGCATACAGTGGAGAGTCTAGTTTTAATTTTAAGCTGGTCAAGAATCGACTTGTTAGTTCTATTAGCCGTCCATAGTATTCTTAACATTCTTCTCCAGCACCACATTTCAAAAGCGTCAATTCTTTGCCTGTCTTTTGCAATAATCGTCCAAGATTCAGAGGCATATAGGAACACCGGAAAAACTAATGTGCTTATCAGTCTCATTTTAGTAGCATTAGAATCGTTTCTGTTTTTCCAGATCTTCCCGAGTTTGCTCATCGCATCTTTGGCCATTTGGATTCTTCTGCGTGTCTCTTTCTCGCTACCCCCCTGGTTACTGATCATGGATCCCAGATAGACAAAATCCGTAACGACCTGCAGATCCAACAAAAGCCCTGTCTGACCAAAGCCTAGTTGACCAGTCCTGTCTGTCCTGTGTTTCGAGTCAAGAGCGCAAAATTTTGGTTTCGCATTTCAACTTTATGAAGTAGATGGAACCTTACTATATAAAATAAAGAAAAAGCTTGATTCATTTACCGTAGCAACAATAACCTTGCTTCCTGAAAGCTTTCCTGATGCGTCTATCCGTCGTATATAACCTATCCTTTCCCGTAACATCCAAATCGTACCGCACAGTGGGCACGAGACATACTCCCGGCGCTCACGCACTTGCATGTACTGAGCAAAACGCCTTCGAATAACTCACACCGAACCGCTTAAGTGCCCTCCGGCTGCTCTAAGCTTTATTTTAATACTACCCACTATATTCACACGTGACAACAAGCGACTATCTACTCTAAAGCAATGGGCGAGGGTGGAATATTGAGAGGTAAAAAATTGGTTGATTCCGTTTATCGCTGTTAAGGGTGTATTTCCGAATGTCGTCTATACGTTGCGGGGTAACTGGTAAAAACTTGCAGGTATAAAATCTTCTTCAAAAACTATAATCAATCCCGATGTGTTATTATTTCCTTTTTAATTATCATCAAATGAGACTATTGCATAAGCAGGGGTAGATGGCCCTAAAGGTCACGCATAATGACGTATCCATAAGAGACCACTAATTGCGCAAGGTCGGGCTGAGAGCACGGTAGTTCGTTCAGTTAGAGCGTAGCGGAACGGTGGTAGAGCGTTTGGCCTGGTTAGCCAAAGTTGCTAGTTCGAGTCCCGGCCGTGCACAAATTTATGGTTTCTTATTTCAACTTTATTAATATCAAATGAGATTTCAATAATATGTTACCTGACGCGTTTGGTGTAGTGGCTCCTGACTTTTACGCTTATTCCCTTACATTAAGATGTTCACAATATTAAATGGCCAATTCAGTGCCATTTGTAGGAACTTTACACTATTATCCGTTTTCGAGTAATCCTGATTCCCCGAATGAACCGCAGCATCCGCGCCAAGTGCACATAATCCGTTGTATTCGCGAGAAAAATCTCTATTGCTCGCAGCACAGATGCATTTCCACTGATTTCCCACTTTCTAGGGAGAGTGTTACTAAGCTAGGTCACAGTAGAATCACAACACTCACTTACGAGGAAGTGTTAACCCTCAAGACCACGGAAAATACAATCCGTAATGTGATTATGTTTTTCGTATCCGGTACATTTTTGGTATGGAATCCTTACTAATGCTTAAGATCCGCAAAACGATTATCGAATCACGTATATCGATCACTCCTGTTATGTGACAAGTTCTTATGTCTGTTCGCAGAAAAGCTCAGCAACTACTGCACGAATTTGAATTCATAATTAAGGTCAAAAGTAAGAAAACTTAATAGACTCCGTACGAAACTGGGGCGGGTCGCTAGTATTTGTGATTGGTTAACAGAACTATGATAATAAATACCTATTTAAAACAATCGATAACCCTCCGAAACGTTATAAATATCAATTGGTACGCGTAGGTTGACTACGAATATAGTAGATTATTCACTCAGGGCTACTAGTGGTGTTTTTTGTAGCGGGCGGTAATCACGAGCGAAGCATAAAGTTTGTAGATTTGAGACCCGAGCGAAGCGAGCGGCATATTGTGTTTACTCCCGAACGTAAGCGAGGAAGACAATAGAAAATTTTATGAGTAGCGAGGGATTTAAGTCTGCCCGTGAGCCGAGATGTGTCACTGTAAGTCAAATTTACTTGACATGTACATTGAACGTTGCCGTGAAAAATAGTAAAACCTACTGCACATAACTCAATTACAAAAAGAGGCTCTCGTTTGCGGTGCCTCCGTCTCCTGAAGCAAGGGATTTGTTTTAGCGCACTTCTTATTTATTGAACGAAAAAGCGCCTTTTTTGGGCTGAGAGCGCTTTTAAACACTGCACTAGTGTGAAATGAAAATGTAAGCCGCGCGGCCGAAACGAAAAGCAGATTACTTCTCATATTTCAAAATAAAGTAGGTTTTATGGTTCACGGTGTAAAAACGTGTAAGAATTGGTTGATTTACTAACATGAAAACCAAATATTCTCATTTTCTTTCTCCAGATGAAGTAATTCTCACTTCTCATCTTCTGTTTCCCTACATGCTGATATCAAATCTTCAACCATAATTTATTTGGCTTCTTTTCCGCCTCCCTCTCACGATTCTTTTACTTTCTCGCTTGTGTCTGTTGATGAGATCCGCAAGTACATCACGTCAATTAAATCTAATGCGAACGGCTGTGATGATATAGGTAGAACTATGGTTGTGAGACCATTTGGGTGACCAAAATCACCCCAATCCTAACGTATATTATTAATTTCTCCTTTGACTCTGGGGTTGTTCCTGCTGTGTGGCGTAAAGCCTACGTTCTTCCTCTTCCTAAATTATCTAACCCTAGTCAATTTACTCATTTTCGACCTATCTCCATTCTTTCCTTTCATTCAAAAGTCCTCGAAGCAGTCGTCCATAAGCAACTTACTACTTTCTACTTCCTGAATGATTATCAGTCTGGATTTCGTCCCGGACATAGCACAACTACAGCACTTCTTAAGGTGGTTGAAGACATTAGAGAGAGCATGGATAATTCAAAAGTTACTGTTCTCGTTTTGACTGACTTTTCTAATCCCTTTAACAATGTCGACCACAACGTGCTCCTTGAAATTATGTCCCATTTGCGGGTCTCACATCATGCAATGGAATGGTTCTCCTCATATTTTCGGGGACGCCAACAAACCGTTCGGATTGACCAACAGTTTTCTTATTGGTCCAATCTCACAACTGGCGTTCCTCAAGGTGGCATTCTCTCTCCACTCCTCTTTTCCGTTTTTATTAATTCTATTACTCGCCATCTTAATTGCTCTTACCATCTGTATAAAGACGATCTGCAACTATATGCTCAGGCAGGTGTGCCTGACATAGGCTCGGTCATATCAGCCCTTAATTGTGACCTCGCCTGTATCGATGACTGGTCCAAGAAATTCGGGATATCAGTGAATCCGTCCAAGTGTTAGGCCATCATTGTTGGCAGCTCAAGGCAGTTGGCCAAGATTGATATGAAATTCACTGCTCCGATTTTATTTAATGAGGCCGTGATACCTTATAGTGAGAATGTCAAAAACCTGGGGCTATACGCGGACAGCACCCTCTGTAAACACATTGCCGAGGTCAGCAGGAAATTAACCGCCACTTTACGGGCCCTCTATAAATTTAAAAACTTTGTCCCTGCTCATACTAAAACTCATCTTGTACACTCTCTCGTCCTTCCTCTTCTCGACTACGCCGACGTGTTTTGTACGAAAATCAGTGAAGCTTATCTCAATAAACTTGGCCGTCTCCTCAACAATGGTATTCGCTTTATCTTTGGGCTCCGTAAGTACGACCACATTTCTGCTTACCGGTTCAAGCTTAAATGGCTTCCCATCCGACATCGCAGAGAAATAAGAATCCTGTGCACTCTCTTCAACATACTTCGTAACCCTCACTCTCTGACCTATTTGTCACAGAGCTTAAACTATCTGGCTTCCACCAATTCGCGCAACTCTCTTTTCAAGACCGGCTTTATGTCGGACTCTTTCACCATCTCTGCGATTCGACTTTGGAATTCTCTCCCCAATGAAATCAGAATGTCCCCCAACAAATTCACTTTCAAAAAGTCTCTCCGCACCCACTATCTTAACCTTGGCTCTCTTTAGAATTAAAAACCATTTTCTTATATTTGTGTTTTTTGGATGTCATCAATATCATCACTTTTATCATTCATATTTTTGTGTTTATTAAGTATATGTATTCTGTGTATGTTTATTAGTCTTGTGCTTATGTATTCTATTATATATTTGTGTAACATTAGTATGTATGTTTATGTTAGTACATTTTACTTCTTTTTTTGTACCACTCCTCTCACTTATTATTAATATTGCGCCACTAATTAAACTCTCTGCATTACCAGGTGATTGACTAGTAGAGAATGCCATTAGGCATTAAGTCCGCCAATTGTACATTTTACAGTGCAATAAAGTTTAAACAAAAATAATAAGTAAAATATTATTAAAAAGGGCTTCATTTTTATCGACTTCAAAAAAGCAGGGAATCAATAATTCAGTGTGTTTGTATGTGATATCGTTCGAATCTATACTAATATTATAAAGCTGAAGAGTTTGTTTGTTTGTTTGTTTGTTTGTTTAAACGCGCTAATCTCAGAAAGTACTGGCCCGATTTGAAAAAATATTTTTATGTTGGATAGTCCATTTATCGAGGAAGGCTTTAAGCTATATAACATAAAGATACGACTCACAAAACCACAGCAGCAATGAAAAATGTTGCGAAAACGGGAGAAAGATATTCCTTTTGAGAGCTTCCGCTGCGTACGCTGCGGAAACCGCTAAAGTTACACAAAAATCATGTATGACAAAATTGTTCAGCATTAAGAGTTCTATAATAAAGTCCGCGACAGCATAAGTCTATCTTTTATGGTTGACTTACTACAACCTTTTTTATGTTAATAAATTTGTAAAAAAATAATGCTTCATTTTGAGAGGTGTATTATACACACAGGTATTTATTCTTATCAAAATAAGTACATTCATCATTACGAGCATTTCATTAAGAACAAAGTTGCCCTTTATATCATTTGATTCCAATAAATATCTTAGGAGCTATCACAGTTTTAACATAACTCCGCACCAAAATAATGTTCGCAGCTTAAGTACAACGTGCGCTTGCGCTAATTATATTATAAAGCTGAAGAGTTTGTTGGTTTGAACGCACTTATCTCAGGAACTGCTGAACCTATTTGAAAAAATATTTCTGTGTTAGATAGCTAATTTATTGAAAAAGGCTGTAGGATATAAAACATCACGCTGCGACGGGAGGGGAGGGAGCAAACTCAAAACGCGCGGACGAAGTCGCGGGGGACCGCTAGTGTAATTATATATGAGTATGGTGATCTAGTAACGTTTGCGTGTGCAATGTTTCGTAACTGTATGTATGTATGTTTGTATATTTATGTGTTTTTATGTTTGTCCACAGACTTTTCAAAAGCGATATGATTATTTTTTTAATTCAATTAGGCATATATTTCAACTCAGGATACAGTGTATGTTTCATCAAAATTGTTCCTGTAGTTTTTGAAATATGGGTAACTTAGCGGTCCCCCACGACCTCGTGTTTGCTCCTTTTCCTCGCGTCGCAGCGTAATACTATATGCTAAAGCCTTACTCGGTGAATAAACTATCCAACACAAAAATAAATTATCGAATCAGTCCAGTAATTTCTGAGATAAGCGCGTTCAAACAAACAAACAGTTCAGCTTTATAATATTAGTACAGTTAATTTTAAATCCAATCCAATTATAAAAACATTTTAAAAATTAAACCGACTCAAATAATCGTCTAAATAACGCATTTGTCTTCTATATAAGAAAATCAATGACATGAAATGCACTGACTCCAAAATGATATGTTTTTATTAAAAAGAAGACAAATGCGTTAGGTATATTAAGTTTTTTAGACAGTTTATATAAAAACATATTTCCATATTTTATGAGCCTTTTAGAACATAACGTTGTTGGATACTGCTTCTAACTTATTTAAATTAACTTAAGCTATTGACATTAAAGGTTTCATTTTATTTCTCTCCATTAAAAAATGTACTAGGTACTTTAATAAGGCTTAGATGTTTAATATTTATGGGAAGGTAGTATAGGTACGGAAGTCTCGACAGAATTTCCTGTAAAACAACCAGATGGCGCTCGAAAATACTGAATAAAGCACGACAGATAACTATTTTTTTCAGATTTATCAAAGAACTACGTTTCAGTATATTTGATGCAACAGAAAAACAGAAAAACCGGCCAAGTGCGAGTCAGACACGCGCACTGAGGGTTCCGTGCCCACGTTAACTGAATTGGGGAATCCACTTACTTCGACTTAGTAAAATACCACAATATTTTGTTGACAGCAAATGTAACTTTGTTTTTCATAGTGTTTGTATGAAGAACAAAGTTATGTTTGCGGTTGTTGAAAATGCGCTGTATCACAAAAACTTCTTGTTCGATCCCGTCCGAACCAATTTTCGTTGAAAGTATTTGTTAAGATATACATTATATATTTTGTTCAAAATTCACACTTGCTTAGTTTAGAAGTTAAGAGGCGAGAGGGGGGGGGGGGCGCCCATTTTACCACTTTGGAAGCGTCTAGCTATGAAACGTTAGACTTTAAAAGAAAATGGTTTTGAAACCTCGACGTCATTTTGAAAGACCTATCCATAGACACCCCAAACGCATTGGTTTGACTAAAAAAACCGGCTAAGTGCGAGTCGGACTCGCCCACTGAGGGTTCTGTGCCACCTTTAACTGAATTAGGGATCCACTTACTTCCACTAAGCTAAAATACCACAATATTTTGTTAACAGCAAATATAACTTTGTTTTTTATAGTGTTTGTATGAAAAACAAAGTTATGTTTGCGGTTTTTGAAAATGAGATACATCTCAAAAACTTTTAGTGCGATCCCGTCCAAACTAATTTTCGTTGAAAGTGTTTGTAAAGATCTACATTACGTATTTTTTTTAAATTTACACTTGCTTAGTTTAGAAGTTAAAGGGAGGGACCGCCCATTTTACCACTTTGGAAGCGTATATCTCGCAAACGTTAGATTTAAAAAGACCTATCTATAGACATCCCACACGTAAAGGTTTGATATTTTTTTTTTAGTTTTAGTTTCATGTATCCTGAAATCCTCCCTTTAATATAATTATTTTTTGTATAAAGATCGTAAAGCGCTTAACAGGATACAGCTTCCTACCAAATTTCAACAGTGTGATGCTTATAGTTACAAAATAAAATGTCTGTGACATACGGTCGGACAGACAGACAGACAGACTTGACGAAACTATAAGGGTTCCGTTTTTGCCAATTCGGCTACGGAACCCTAAAAATTAAATTGTCTACATGAAATGACAAAAACTTTGCTAAAGACTTCGACCGTATGGTAGTAAGAGCTCACAAAACCCTGTATCATACATTCGTCTTCGCAACGAGATTTTATTTGATTTGCGAGTGCTGACTAATTAATCAGAGACATCCCCCCTCTCCTACTCCCTCCCCGCGGGTAGAAATAATGTGGACTGCTAACAGTTATGCTTGATGTCTAGTAATTACTGGATAGAGATATAAGGATCCTTGACATTTTTATTACGAAGTACGATCCCGATATTTTTAAAAATCTGATTGTATTTTCATCCGAATTTCATGATTATTTTAAACGAAACACAAAACTACACGAGGGAACCGAAAATATGTTTTCCTAATTTTCGAAAAAAAAGTATTTACCTACGTGTTTATAAAGAACACAAAAACTAAAACAATAATACTCTTACTTGTTGACTGATTGTCATAAACTTTTAAAATCATAAATATTATGCATTAAGGAGATCTGTCCTTCAGAATCATCATTGTTTTGAATACCTTTTGTAATTAGTAACGTCACGCTCTTTCTTTTGTCACTTTATTACTTTTCTTAGCGCCGCATGTATTTTCTCTGTAGAGCTATGACTGGTAGAGAATGAGTTTAGCATCGAGTTCGCCATATATACCGTTTGTGCATGAAGTTCAAAATAAATAAATATCCAGCAGGTGTTTCGCAAGACATCTGCAAGGCTCTTCGAGATTGCGTTAGTCCCACGGGAGTGCCTACTATGACCTGCGGAGTAAGGGATCCGGTATTGTGTATTACTAACATACGGTTGCCGATTGAGTGCTACCGGCTTTGCACGATGACAACTTATTAAAAATTAGGTAAAAATCCCATATCCAAGACGTTACTTGAGACAATGGTGTAATTTTATCAATTCAACTTAAATATTTCATAGCTGCTTGTAGGATTGTCGCTTTTTAAATTCTAAAACAACAAGTTAAATAATCGAAACATATAAAACTGGTCAAGTGTTAGTCGGACTCACACACAAACGGTTCCGTAGTATGAAAGTTTAGTTGTTTAGTATATAAAAATAAAAATATTCGAAACTTTGAGACAAAGCTAATAATTTCTTTTGATGCCGATAGCTTATTATAATAAGTAAACAAATGGAAAAGTTTCATACTACGGAACCGTTTGTGTGCGAGTCCGATTAACACTTGACCAGTTTTTATAGCAGTGACATTTTTTCACTTTATTGTGAATTCTCATGCTGTGTTTTTTATTTCATGTATCCACCTACAACCATTTAGCTGAGAGAGGGTGGGTACATTGCACTCTAACAAAAACGGTATGTTACGAAAACAGGCCACTCTAACGAAAAATTATGTTAGC
Source organism: Pyrausta purpuralis (assembly GCA_963924145.1). Taxonomy (NCBI): domain Eukaryota; kingdom Metazoa; phylum Arthropoda; class Insecta; order Lepidoptera; family Crambidae; genus Pyrausta; species Pyrausta purpuralis. Next base: position 24,855 of record CAWUPE010000095.1, read on the forward strand.
AAACTCAGAATCATTTTAATATAACTATTTCATGATACACGATAGGATTGATAAGAGAAAGCAATTCTACAAATATTTTTTTATGTTTCCTGAGTGCGTTTAAGTACGATTCAGCAATACAGCTACATAACAACTAAAGGAGACCTCAAACTGTCGCAATATTAATTTTATTGGTGTGTTTTCGTAATCTGTTCCGGTGAGAGGCTTAGCCCATTTCGGGCAGCTAATAAAAACTAATGTGCGATGCGCCATAGAGGAGGCTGACTGATCTCCGATTCATAGAGAACTGATGTGGTACAGCATGAAATGAACAGAAAGTCTTATTTTCCCATTAATATAATACTATATCTAAATCCCTGATTATTTAGAAAAGATATCTTGTTTCATTAATAAATCAGTAAAGACTTAATGAGCTGCGCCAATTAACAAAACCGATATCTAACT
>CAWUPE010000096.1:0-28113 GCA_963924145.1 Pyrausta purpuralis
ACGGATTATACTGAGGTGAGCTATATGAGCCTTATGATAAGTAGATTATGTCCCAATTAACTCAGCGCGTTGGCCCTAATGACAGCGTATTATAACGCGCTGCTGCCGCAAGTGGGCGCCGCGCCGTCATGTATGGAGATGACACGTAGCTATGATGTTGTCTATGGACTGTTCTACCAACAAAATAAATTAAAAAAGAATAGGGTGAAGGCAATTTATGCGAAAGATTAAACTAAGCTGCCACCCAAAACTGAAACTCAATTTCCAACCATAGACATAACAACACATCATTTGATTGCTACCATTCATCATCATAATATAAACTACCACAATTCCCGAGTCCATAAAAAAGGTATAATGAACTGCCTACTTAAAATCATCCATTTCCAATTATTAATAATTTTCCCATTTTTATGTGAATTATTTCATCTTCCAGGTAGACAACAACGTCACACGACATTTAGACAAGATTCTGACTCCAGATGAGAAGAACAAACCCGTGTTTGACTTCCTAGTCCTTCACTATCTGGGGCTCGACCATATAGGGGCATTTACAAGGAGCGAGAAGCCCGCAGATAAAGCCGAAGCTTCTGGAAATGGATGCTGTAGTAAAGAAGATATTTACTGCTATGAAACAATGGGTAAGGATTACCTTTAAGTATTTCATTCTTCTCAGTGCTCCGCTATAAGTACGTTTCACTATATGCTCGCAAGGTCCGCGCTCACGACCACCGTTATTTCGTTTTTCTTGGCTACGATAGTTATGTGAAAGTGGAACGCTCCCAACAACCCACCTCTTGGAATGGATTGCCGGTGTCGATAATGTCATCTATGACGACCGTGTAATAGACAATGGTAACGATTGTCTTCATGAATTTTATTATCTTAAAAAAAAATGGTTTAAGTATTTGCATGCCTGCTGTCTTGTTATATGTATCTGAAAGTTCATAACGTTAGCCAAGTGAAAGAAAAAATACATGATGCAACTAAAAAGAGCCTCTATAGTCCGCGCGACTACATCAACTAAGGCGTCATTTCTCTTTCGCTTGCACCTACCTATAAATCTGTCGCGCTACATAATCCTATCTCTATTGACATATGTTACAATCACACCGACTGTACTATGCCGTAGTGGATTCTACTCTATCTAGTCTATATACAGGTGTAAAAAAAAGTACGAGCCAAATTTAAGCAGGTGGTAGTCAATTGAGATTGGAATAAAGGGCGAAATAGAAAAAAAAATCAAGAAAATATATGTTTAATAAAAATAAGTTTATTTATTATTTTTCCTGTATTCTGGACGCGACTCTTAAAAGTACGAGCCAAAATCAAGGGGGTGGCCCCTTGATTTTGGCTCGTACTTTTTTACTCCTTGGATTAAAATTACTGTCTGTCTGTTTGTCTTACTATTTGTATGTATATAAAAGAAAGTCGTGTTAGTTACACTATTTATAACTCAAGAACGGCTGAACTGATTTGGCTGAAAATTGGTGGGGATAATTTTTATCCAGTTGGACGGGGTCGGGGCCGGGACAGCTTAACTTTAAGATTACGAGACTGGTCGGCAAGGGGCCGGGTCGAGGTGGCTAGGGGCGAAAACAAAGTACGCTGGGCCCGCTAGTATTAAATAAAACTTATATCTCCCAGGACCGGAACGGTGTGCTATTTATCGGCGGCGACCATGGTATGCGCGACCGCGGCGGCCATGGCGGCGCGTCGCCCGCTGAAGTATTAGTACCTTTGGTCGTGGCTAAGAGCGACGGCTTCGAGTGTCCGCACCCGTAAGTTATCTATTCATAGGGTTCAAGATACACAGCGGTGTGCCTGCTGTAAGTAACAGCGACGGCTTCGAGTGTCCACACCCGTAAGTTATCTATTCATAGGGTTCAAAATACACACTCGTGTGCCTGCTGTAAGTAACAGCGACGGCTTCGAGTGTCCACACCCGTAAGTTATCTATTCATAGGGTTCAAAATACACACTCGTGTGCCTGCTGTAAGTAACAGCGACGGCTTCGAGTGTCCACACCTGTAAGTTATCTATTTCATAGGGTTCAAAATACACACTCGTGTGCCTGCTGTAAGTAACAGCGACGGCTTCGAGTGTCCGCACCCGTAAGTTATCTATTCATAGGGTTCAAATACACACTCGTGTGCCTGCTGTAAGTAACAGCGACGGCTTCGAGTGTCCACACCCGTAAGTTATCTATTCATAGGGTTCAAAATACACACTCGTGTGCCTGCTGTAAGTAACAGCGACGGCTTCGAGTGTCCACACCCGTAAGTTATCTATTCATACGGTTCAAGATACACAGCGGTGTGCCTGCTGTAAGTAACAGCGATGGCTTCAAGTGCCCACACCCGTAAGTTATCTATTCATAGGGTTCAAGATACCGGTGTGCCTGCTGTAAGTAACAGCGACTAGGTGTGGGCGTTGCAAAGACGTACCATTTCAAAAGCCCATTTTATCTTTCGCAACGATGGAACTGTTTTACGTTTTGTTCCAAAACCGTCTTCGTCGCACGTCTAGTCCTCGGATGGTCTTACGCGAATTTACACTTAAAGTCTACTGAAATACAGTCTATAACGCAATGAGAGCATTGCGACGTCAACGTTCGTTCCACTCGTTCTGATTTTTGATACAATAAAATAACCTTTATTACAAAAAGAATAACATTGAAATTTAAAAAACGCAACTTCGCAACCATTCGCTCGTCGAGACGAACGTTGATCTTTCATAAGTGTGCTTTGAAGTTGACGTTTCGCTCTGGTTCGTCCGTCGCCATCGTCGCCCCTCAACCGTCAATCAAATCAGTTGCGAACGAGAACCGTTTCGAGGACTAAATTTCGTTCTTAAAGAAACGGCTGCGTTCCGTCGTCAAAATATTTGACAACAACCCACCACTAACAGCGGCGGCTTTATGAAAACGACTTTTATACTGCAGCTATGTAGGTCACAACGATAACATTCATGCCCACCTTCTATAAAGGTATTTTATTGCTTGCAATCTCTTCGGACTGTCCATCAATGCTTCTAGCTGACCAGCTTTGGCTCTATTCATGAGTGCGACAACTGATGCTACTTTTTAAGTTTTTCAAAGTAGCAACGGCCTTCGCACCTAGTTCTGAGTTAAAAATGTCTGCCGAAAAATTCATGTTTGTATTCACCACGTAAATTTTGCGTGTACCTATAATAGTCGATCATACCTATGAAGTCCGTTTTTCTTTGCTAGTCTAATATTGTAAACAATCTTGACATTCACAAAGATGAAATAAGAAACCAAAAATTTGCGCACGGGCGGGACTCCAACGCAACTTCTTGGCTAACCGGGCCAAACGCTCTACCAATTGAGCTACCGTTAAGAAGTTGCTGGTTCGAGTCCCGACTGTGCGCAAATTTATGGTTTCTTATTTCATCTTTGTCAATATAAAATATGTCACTGTGAGTGTTAAAAACATTCTAAATCTTGACTTTCCTTTGTAATGAAATGAATTATTTTAACGACAAATACGATAAACACGATAAACAAATACATCTTTGAATACTGAGATCTTTTTAAAACAAATAGTTAATTAATTTCATTCACTGATATTATTTTAAAAGTTATAAAGATATTGTTTAAAATTTAAATTATTGGATTAGTAAAGAAAAACGGAATTTATTGTCCTAGATGATGTTGTATTGCAAAGTGTTATGTTTATTATGTATCACTGTTGGTTTACCTAAATAAATGAAATGTAATAAAAATGGACGCAGCAATCTGATCTTAATAAATGTCAACGTAATATTGTAAACACTGGGAGATTATAATCAAGCGGTCTTAAATCCGTTAGATTGTAATTAGTCGATTTATTGTGAGCAAGCTCGACAAGGTTTAGCATTAATGCTTTTTTGGTACTTACATGTCACCTACCCTGAACAACCAATTTGCCCAGTAATCCGTCATTTCAGTTTACGTTATCTAATATATAAAATTTCCATGTCACAATGTTAGTTACCGTACTCCTCCGAAACGGCATTACCGATTCTTACCAAATTTTATATGCGTATTCAGTAGGTCTGAGAATCGTCTACTATCTATTTTTCATACCCCTAAGTGATAAGGGTTGTTCACCCTTAAATATATTTTTTAAATTTTTGCACGGTTTTATTTGTTTTTATTTTTGTATAATGTGGCATTAAAAAATACATACATCCCTAAATTTTTACTTTTTTTTAATCACCAAACCCCTATTTTTTTATAGCCATTTTAGTAATTTAATAATTTTTCATCCCGCTTGATAACTGATCAATTATAGTGTTTTTCTTAACTTTTTAAATTACGAGGCTGGGCGAGACGGGGCCGGGGCGGGACGGTGCTCGTGCTAGGTGCTAGGGGCGAAGCAAAGTTCGCTGGGTCCGCTAGTATGTATAAAGTTTTAGTTCACTTAAGAATAAATCGACAGATTACAATCAAATGTACTTAGCATTTTTTTCTGTTATATACAGATGGTTTGGTATAGAACGGTTTTAGCATTAAGTGTCAAGTGTTTTAAATAAAAATAAATAAGACCGTTAGATTGCAATCACGCGGTTTCTACAATATTACGGTGACATAAATATCAACTGTCACGACAGGCCAGGCCCGGGCCCAACGGTGGCGCAAGTGGACCTAGCGCCAGTCTATCTCGTGGCTGCTGAACTCTCCGATCCCGGGCGACAGCGCCGGCCGCGTGCTGCCGTCGCTGATGCCGCGCGACACGAGGCAGCATCTGTATTTGCTGCACGTGATGAGCTCGCACAACGCGAAAGCAGCCCGCGATGCCGACAGACACAGGTGTGTGCTGGTGAAATATGAAAGTCATTTGCGTGTAACTACTATAAACTTGTCTTTGTAGGATTCCATAGCCGAATAATAAATAAATATCCTTTGAACATTCCCACATATCGCCATCTAGTCCCAAAGTAAGCTACTCGAAGCTTGTGTTATGGTTGCCAGACAACGGATACAATACTTAAATACTTTTTGTTTTGTAAATACATACATGATATACATAGAATTGTAAAAACGGAACCCTTATAGTTTCGTCAAGTCAGTCTGTCTGTCCGTCCGTATGTCACAGTCACTAAACTTTGATTCTGAAACTATTAGCATTACACAGATGAAACACAGTAGGTAGGTGTATCTTGCCAACCGCTTTACGATCCCCTTACGATCTTCAGGGAGCCAGTGTCAATTTTGAAAAAAAAAACACAATGTAGTGATTTACAAAACTTTCAACGAAAATTGTTTAAATGAGATCAAACAAATAGTTTTTTGAGATAAAGCACATTTTCAACAACCGCAAATATAACTTTGTCATTTCATACAAATACTATGAAAAACAAAGTTATTTTGCTATCAACAAAATATTGTGGTATTTTGGCTAAATGGAAGTAAGTGAAACCCTAATTAGTTAAACAAGCTGGAAACAAAGTAAAAGAAGAAAAGATGGAAACAAAGTAGAAATGCTATACGATATTGTTATGTTATTTCAAGTTGCAAATTAAGTCTAAACCATTTTCTCCAATCCATGTGGTCAATGTTAGACTTTTTGCTACTTACGACAAAATAGTTATTGGAAATCCTTTGTTATATTACTAATGCAGTCAAATTAAACATGAAAAGGTCCGATCGTTCTGAATTGTATCGTGGAAATTAATGGCTTTATAGATTTCCGAAAAGACCGAAAGTTTCATAGTTTCACAGGACTTTGGAAGTTGCAAATCTGGTATTTTAATATTGGTTTAGTTAGGCCTTAACAATATATGACAAATTCAGAATGACTGGATTGTTTGCAAGCATTATTTCTAAACTATATCAATTTATATTTATTTTCAGAATTCTTCAAACAATTCAAGCGCGCCGAGAAACAGTTCGCACAATACCTGGCGACAGGCCAAACAGAGCGCCGCCAAAATAGCCAAAGACTTCTACGAAGAGTCTCTTGAGGAGATGGCCAAGCACCTGACTGAGACCACTGTCAACTTCGACCTGTTCGCGCTTGGAGTTGCCTCTTTGCTACTGTATATTGTAAGAACCTATTATATTTAAAACATTATTACGGAACTAACGATTTGTCTGTGGATAAAGGAGACGTTTATAAAAATGCCAAGACAATGTAAAAATAGCTAAAAATACAGGTAATCAGACGTAATATATGTTATCTCAATTAAATTCACAATATTTAAGGTAATTTCAATAATAAACTTTTAAAATCCTGGTAACTCCATCTGTCTATTCCAACTCAAAAAAATATGTCAAAACTTGCAATAAAAGTAAATCTGTCAATGTCAAATACCATGTTACTCTCCGTTCTTTTAAGTGGCTATCATGCGACAAGCGCACGTATCGTATCCGTCCACAAGGGACAGTCCTATAATTCGCCAATGTCAGGTTTAGAGGGGGCAGAATGACAAATTAAGTTTGTACTGTTAAAAAAGGGATAAAATAAAAATTTTTAAATAAAACAAATAAGTAGTTCTGCGAGTACGTAAATAGCCTTCGTTAGTAAAGTGACATAGCACAAAGATGAGTAAAAAGGAATTAAAATGAAGCGAGCAGAGGTAGGAGTCAATAATAATCGTGTTATTTTTATAATCTAGTATCATAATTATATACATATTTGCATAGCAGCTTTACCGTTGACGAAGAAGGGAAGGAAATAATAAATTGTAGATTCACAGAACTGGGTATTTTAGTAGGTAAAAAGTTGTTAAAAGATCAAGGAAAGTTTTAGAGATGGGCCGAGTACTCGGGTAATACTCGGTACTCGGTCGGTTTTTTGATACTCGTACTCGGCCGAGTAACTCGGTTTGAATGCCGAGTATACTCGGTTTAATTAAAGAAATATATTGCGGTAGATATCATAATAAACAACAGGGGAGACTTTCACAATCTCAATATGATACTAAACGAGTAGTAATGAGACAAAATAGGGCGAACTACTTAACGAAAAAAATCAATATGTGAAATTTCATAAAGTAAAATTATGATGCAGCAACACAAATATCTAAACTTTTTGTAACAGCCTATTAGTTTTTTTTTCGTAGATGTTACCAGCCTCCGAAAGTAATTACTCGCTATGCGTGGTGCTTGCAAGTACACATAGTAACACTCGTACTAAACGTGCCAGTTCTAGATAGGTTGTTTGGTGCCTTGCCCACATCGCGAAAGGACTCTTGTCTTTTGTCAATAAATAATTGATTGATTGCTTATTCTTAAGTAATGGGGATTATGTATCATCGCGCTCTAGTGGCTAGATGCAAGCTAATTATGTGCTAACCTGTTTGCACTTGTTTACACACACAAAACAGGAATTTGATTTTAAACCGAGTACTCGGTTGGAAAAAAAATGAACCGAGTACTACTCGGTACTCCTTACTCGGCAAAGGTGCTACTCCCCTCATCTCTAGAAACTTTCTACATTCGAAAAAAATATTAAACTCTCCGCTTTCAATCTGTGTTAATCTTTTCAAACAGCGGTACTTAATAGATTTATTAGACGTCATAAAATACTGCTAGATTTTAATATTTTAACTCATATATTACCTAAACATTGAACATTTACGGACGATAATCATTCTTAAGGCGATTAGGCCTTTAAATAGCTATTTTTTAGTATCATGTACAAGGTGTTGGCATTTTCCCTATGCAAACGTAAACATTCCTTTTACTAGGTTATTTGGCTTTGCATCAAATAAGAAATATTGTCAATGTTCTGTTTCAATTTGGAAGAAACTTGCCCTTAGAAGGTAATGAAATAATTAAAATAGTCATAATTGAAACACTTTGATGGTTCATTGAATTTTCTGTGATCTATCCAAAGCGTTTGATTGTGTGGACCATGAAACATTGCTCAAAAAAATACGTCATTATGGGGTATCATTAAACTTAATTAATTCTTATCTATCAGGTAGAACGCAAAAAGTAAATGTAAACGGAATTGAGTATTCTGGAGCGCCTCTAACAATGGGTGTGCCCCAGGGATCTATATTGGGACCACTTTTGGGAAATCTTTGTGATATAGTATTGTTTCAGATGATACTTCACTTATATTTAAAATTCCAAGAGGTGAAGAAAATTTTGACGATGTAAATAATACTCTTTCACAAGTGTTACATTGGTTTACGATTAACAATATCCTTCTTATGGAAGTAAAACTAAATGTGTAAAGTTCACGATGCCTTATGTCCGACAGGCATCAACTCAGGTTAAGATAAAAGACAAATCGCTTGATATTATCGACTCCACAACATTCTTGGGAATCACTTTAGACTCCAAACTACAATGGGGTCCTCAAATAGAGGCCTTGTCACGGAAACTAAGCTCAGCTGCTTTTGCCTGTAAGAAAGATTAGACGTTTGACTGATATAGAAACAGCTAGGTAAGTTTATTTTAGTTATTTCCATAGCTTGATTGTCCTACGGTATTTTACTGTGGGGCTCGGCTACCTGATAAAGAATCAATTTTTGTATTACAAAAAAGAGCCGTGCGAGCTATTTATAATCTAAAACCTCAAGATTCCCTACGAGAGGTGTTTAAAGAAATTAGAATATTAACTGCAGCCTCACAGTATATTATGAAAATTTAATGTATGTCCGCAAAAATTTACATTCATTCAGGAAAAAAAGTGATATACACAATTATAATACTAGGAATAAAAATAAGCTTGCTATTCCACAATTAAGGCTTCGAAAGGTTGGTAATTCTTTCATAGGGAAATGTTTTTTTTTTTAATTAAACTACCAGAACACATTGTAAACTTACCGATCAATAAATTTAAAACTGTCATTAAAGAAACCCTTATGACGAAAGGGTATTATAAAGTAAGATGATTATTTGAAAGATAATAATGTATGGACTTGCATGAATACTACAAACAAAGGTTTACCTTTTGAAAAGAGGCATTGACAATAGTGACTGAGTTTGTTGCGCAGCTTCTTCTCAGCACTAGCCCAAAATTGTCCCGAAGCTGTGGTAGGGTTTATATTGGGACCTATTGGCCTATTTGCATAAATAAATGACTTTTATGACTTTTCATGATGCTGTATGGAGCCAGGCAATAATTATTTTACCCGATAGGTTTTTATACGTATAAATTTTAGATTTAGATGCAATTAATATTTTATTGCATGGCACAATAAAAAAAATACAGTGTTTGATTGGCACCTACGTTAAATAATAGATTTAACATACCTGCTTTTTTTTTTATTCGCAGGTCGCAGCAGCCCTCCTCAGCATAGTCCTGTTCTCTCTTCAACCCGCCCCCACAAGATCAGCGGAGCCCACCACAAACCTTCAAAAGCGGGCGTAGCGCTCGCCTACTTTGTCATATCGGCAATTTGCATCTTCCTTCTCACCACCGCTTGTTTCCCTAACAGAAACCAAGAGCAGACTGTGCTCTTTCGACCCTTGGTGGGCCATAGCCTTCTTTCTAATTGCCTTGACATTTTCGTTGATATATTTCATACTGAAATCAGCAATAGAACACACGAAAGACCTGTCCACACTAAACAATATGAACATCATAGATTGGCTGCTAATAGGAGGCACACTATTCCACGCTTGTCGTTCTTTGGAACAAGTTTTATAGAAGAGGAACACATGACGTGGTATTTCTTTTGGAACACTCTGATGTTGTTTGTTCTGGTTCGGGACGCTGACGGTACTGATGATGTATATTGGGAAGGTACTCACAGGGGCTACTGAGATCCAAGATAAATATGTGTTGCATAAGAAAATGGTGGCTGGCGTGGATATTCTGCCGAAGTGGATATTTTGATTGCTTTGCATAGGTGAGTTTAATTAATCATAATTTTATTAGTATTTTATTTATTTATATCCTTTAATTTAATTTAATTACTTTACATCAATCGACAGCTCTTAAGACTAAGAAAGTAAACAAAATTTATATATATTACCTACAATACAGACAATAAAAGATTGCCATTTTACAAATTGCTCCTATAAATTAATTACAGTGAATGGTTGGGAAAGATAAATTTACAACGATAAGACGTATATAACTCTTATTAACTACAGATTATATAACAAATAAAAAAGAAATAAATTAAGCAAGAGTCATTTTTAGAATAATAAGTAAGTAAGTAAGTAGATAAATAGCGAAACGCCAAAAGTTAAAAGCATACAGTTAACACTTTATTTCTTAAACCTGTTACGCATAAAGATCATGCTATCCACACATTAGCGTAATACATGCACTCACAACAAAGCAAATCAAAAATAAATAAATATGAAACATGAAAATGCAACGCGGAGTGTACCAACTCATCAGGTTCTCGTTTTATTCCTCTAACATTTTTAAAACTGAATTTCTGAATGCCGATTTACCCAGGTGAAATTAGAACTAAACTGTTTATTATAAGTTCTGAGTAAACGGAATATTACCGAGTTTTGAGCATAGTTCGTACCACCCATTGGTTCAGAAAAAAGACTGGTGTGCCTTGTTCGTCTTTTGCCATTATTAAAATGACTAATATTTGTATGGACCTTTACGATCTTCATTTATATACTTACCCCCTTTTTCATAACTAGCTGTCCCCCGCGACTTCGTCCGCGTCACGTGCGTAATATTTTATAGCCTAAAGCCTTCCTCGATAAACAAGCTATCCCAACACAAAAAGAGTTTTTCAAATTGCTCTAGTAATTCCAGACATTAACGCGTTCAAACAAACTCTTCAGCTTTATTATATCAGTATAGATAACTCCTTTGAGTTACAGAAAGTGACTTTTCACTTTCTGTCAAATGATGATAGCGACAAGAAAGAAGGAGACAAAACAGTGTAATAGTATAAATAGGTTTATTAGACTTTTTGCGTTATTATGAATAAGGGGGTAACTATAATTTGTTCATTTTATCCATACACTTTGTCTGTGGCTATAAAACTGGTCTATACTTTACATATGAATTGTGAATAAGTAGTTCGTAAGTTATGACTGATTATAAAACAAATATTACTCGTCAGAGAATGATGTACTCTTTGAATGCTGTAATGTTGTGGAAAGCCACCAAAAGACCGTTCTTATATTATTTACAGGTATCTAAGAACAATGAACCAAACTGGTGACAGATGGCTGTTTTTACGGACACAGCTGACTGGCTGAACGAGCCTGAAAATTTCGCACATTCTTCAGATACAAATGGTTATAGGTAAGGTATACTTTAATATTCTTCATTATTATTAGTGCAATAGCCAGTCTATATAATTATTAATTTTGTTACAAACTAACCCTTTTTATAACTGCTTTAGATACTGCAGCGTTAACCTGAAATGCTGTTGTCAGTCCATAGACAATAATTAAATATATTTTTTTTTGCAGGAACGCTGGCAACACTAGTCATATGCATCAAGAACCTGCAATACACAAACAACATCTTACAAATGCACACGGCCTTCACCGTTCTATCAACTCTATGCATTCTCTCCTACCCGTGTTGCGACACAAACTTTAGACTCCCCATTCACTGATGTAGAGACTTGGGACACTGTCATCATTGTTAATGTTTTTTGGGGCCTAATCACAGCCCAATTCGTCTTCGAAATATTAACTTACGTAGAATATTTAAGACTTGCGGCTTAAACAATACAACGCTTAACAAGCCTTGCAATCATAAATTTGAGTATACAAAACCAAAAGCGAAAACTGAGGACTACTTCTACGACTCTATGGTCGAAGAGCCGTGGAATGTGAACGAAGTGAAACTGAACTTGGTTCGTTCAATTTCTCATTTAATGTTGAACAATATGATGTTAGTAGTTATTCTGTTGATGCGACCACACAACGTTATAATGGTTCCTAGTGTTTATTGACGTGTGCGCTGACTACCAAATGTCTGGATCATAAATTACTGGATGCGAAAAGTGATAGAAATACAGAGGCTGTTGATACCCTGAGTCTGACGTTGGCGCATCTGTGGATTGGATATGTCTTCTTCTTTTATCAGGTGAGTAACATTATTGAGTATAATTTAATTGATGTATGGTTTCATTCATTTAACAGAATTTGGTTAAATTTATATTGTTTTAAATAAATACAGCCGTTTTTTTTAATTCGAAATGGGTTTGCTCTTGACTCTAGCATAGACATGATTGGACTAACCTTAATGGTACTACTTAAAAGGGTAGACACAAATTTTAATTGACTTGCACTCATAGTAGCAGGCAGCGTAATTGCGAACACAATTTTTAAAATTCCCTTTAGGATCGAAAATATCCGAATTCCGATGGTGTTTTTATACATTTCCTTCACTTATTATGAAGAATCAGAATAATTCATATGTATTCTCCCGTCCACCTAACCAATAATGATCTGATGAACATATTTTAATGAATTCTGGTATATCTAAGACAAAGGTTATTTGCTAATTCTGGCATCGGTCCAGTCCATCAGTCTGCGGGGAAGATAGTCATGCAGTGTCATTAATAAAAAGCTCACTAATCGAATTCGAAGAAAACAACGTTTTTGTAGTTCCACAATTTCTATGAATACCGATTTCGTTCTTGCGATAGTTTTTTTTTTACATATGAATATATTACTTGTTTTTAGGGTTCCGTAGCCGAATGTCAAAAAACGGAAACCTTATAGTTTCGTCAAGTCTGTCTGTCTGTCTGTCCGTCCGTCTGTATGTCACAGCCACTTTATTCTGTAACTATTAGCATCACACTGTTGAAATTTGGTAGGAAGATGTATGCAAAAATAAAAAATAATGATATGTAAGGGGGGGGGGGGGGGGGGCTCCCATACGTGAAACTAAAACTGAATATATTTTTTTAGTCAAACCCATGCGTGTGGGGTGTCGGAACCCTCAGTGCGCGAGTCTGACTCGCACTTGACCGTTTTTTTTAAAGTAAAACGATAAACTCACAATCAAATTACTACACGAGAAAAAAAATAATTGACGTGAGAATCGCCGCCCTGGACTGACACCTTAATGAAGCTCAATTATCATCGCGTAGTCAATTCGTGTAGGTCATACGATCGTTCTCCAAATTTTCAAATCGTTTCGACCGGACCGATGGTGTAACTATCGTCTAACGGATTCCGTTTAGCCTAACACGTCGTACTCGTCCCCTCAGGGCAACTCCAACAGCCTGGCGTCAGTGGACCTGGGCGCGGGCTACGTGGGGCTGCGCGAGTACTGCCCCGTGCGCGTGGCGGCGCGCATGGGGCTGCACGCGTACGCCGCGCCCGCGCTCGCCGGCGCCGCGCTCTTCGCCACGCAGGCGCGCGCCGCCCGCTGCTGGGACCGGTCAGTCGCTAGCTCGTCCGCTCGCACAGGGGACCTGGCGCGCTACGTGGGGCTGCGCGAGTACTGCTGGGACCGGTCAGTCGCTAGCTCGGCCGCTCGCACAGGGGACCTGGCGCGCTACGTGGGGCTGCGCGAGTACTGCTGGGGCCGGTCAGTCGCTAGCTCGGCCGCTCGCACAGGGGACCTGGCGCGCTACGTGGGGCTGCGCGAGTACTGCTGGGACCGGTCAGTCGCTAGCTCGTCCGCTCGCACAGGGGACCTGGCGCGCTACGTGGGGCTGCGCGAGTACTGCTGGGACCGGTCAGTCGCTAGCTCGTCCGCTCGCACAGGGGACCTGGCGCGCTACGTGGGGCTGCGCGAGTACTGCTGGGACCGGTCAGTCGCTAGCTCGTCCGCTCGCACAGGGGACCTGGCGCGCTACGTGGGGCTGCGCGAGTACTGCTGGGACCGGTCAGTCGCTAGCTCGTCCGCTCGCACAGGGGACCTGGCGCGCTACGTGGGGCTGCGCGAGTACTGCTGGGACCGGTCAGTCGCTAGCTCGGCCGCTCGCACAGGGGACCTGGCGCGCTACGTGGGGCTGCGCGAGTACTGCTGGGGCCGGTCAGTCGCTAGCTCGGCCGCTCGCACAGGGGACCTGGCGCGCTGCGTGGGGCTGCGCGAGTACTGCTGGGACCGGTCAGTCGCTAGCTCGTCCGCTCGCACAGGGGACCTGGCGCGCTACGTGGGGCTGCGCGAGTACTGCTGGGACCGGTCAGTCGCTAGCTCGTCCGCTCGCACAGGGGACCCGGCGCGCTACGTGGGGCTGCGCGAGTACTGCTGGGACCGGTCAGTCGCTAGCTCGTCCGCTCGCACAGGGGACCCGGCGCGCTACGTGGGGCTGCGCGAGTACTGCTGGGACCGGTCAGTCGCTAGCTCGTCCGCTCGCACAGGGGACCTGGCGCGCTACGTGGGGCTGCGCGAGTACTGCTGGGACCGGTCAGTCGCTAGCTCGTCCGCTCGCACAGGGGACCCGGCGCGCTACGTGGGGCTGCGCGAGTACTGCTGGGACCGGTCAGTCGCTAGCTCGTCCGCTCGCACAGGGGACCCGGCGCGCTACGTGGGGCTGCGCGAGTACTGCTGGGACCGGTCAGTCGCTAGCTCGTCCGCTCGCACAGGGGACCCGGCGCGCTACGTGGGGCTGCGCGAGTACTGCTGGGACCGGTCAGTCGCTAGCTCGTCCGCTCGCACAGGGGACCCGGCGCGCTACGTGGGGCTGCGCGAGTACTGCTGGGACCGGTCAGTCGCTAGCTCGTCCGCTCGCACAGGGGACCTGGCGCGCTACGTGGGGCTGCGCGAGTACTGCTGGGACCGGTCAGTCGCTAGCTCGTCCGCTCGCACAGGGGACCCGGCGCGCTACGTGGGGCTGCGCGAGTACTGCTGGGACCGGTCAGTCGCTAGCTCGTCCGCTCGCACAGGGGACCCGGCGCGCTACGTGGGGCTGCGCGAGTACTGCTGGGACCGGTCAGTCGCTAGCTCGTCCGCTCGCACAGGGGACCCGGCGCGCTACGTGGGGGCTGCGCGAGTACTGCTGGGACCGGTCAGTCGCTAGCTCGTCCGCTCGCACAGGGGACCTGGGCGGCGCGGCGGCAAATATAGCACCGTCTGATTAATGGATATTGTTGATTGACATACATCAGCTCCACTGCCATTTGCCCACCTTTTTAGGGTTCCGTAGCCGAATAACAAAAAACGGAACCCTTATAGTTTCGTCAAGTCTGTCTGTCTGTCTGTCGGACCGTACGTCACAGTCACTTTATTCTGTAACTATAAGCATCACACTGTTGAAATTTGGTAAGATGAAGATGAATCCTGTTAACCGCTTTTCAATTCTTATAAAAATAAAATATAATGAAACTTCAGGGGGGGGGGGGGCTCCCGTACATGAAACTAAAACCAAATAATTTATTTTTTTGTCGAACCTATGCGTGTGTCTATAAATATGTCTTTTAAAGTCTATCGTTTCATAGCTAGACGTTTCCAAAGTGGTACATTGGGCGTCCCCCGTCTCCCCCCCCCCCCATCTAACTTCTAAACTAAGCGAGTGTAAATTTTGAAAAAAGAAATGTAGATCTTAAAAAATACTTTCAACAAAAATTGGTTTGAACGGGATCAAATTAGTAGTTTTTGAGATATGTATTTGTGGTATTTTACTAAGTGGGTGTAAGTGGATTCCCTCATTCAGTTAAAGTTGGCACGGAACCCTCAGTGCGCGAGTCCGACTCGTACTTGGCGGTTTTTTTTTATAACACATAGTAAATTTTACTCACTGATATTATTTAAAAAAATAGAAAATATTGTTTACAATAAGCATAAAATATTTCATGAATAGCAGATGAAATTTCATATGAAATGAATTATTCACATCTGCATTTTTTTTATACAGACTGCTACAAATATCATTCTGCGAAAACATTCATTTCATTGACCAAAAACAAAGTTGGAGGACTTCTGTCACCATTTCGCTAGCTATTATAGTACAAACTTTACGTAGCTGTGCATTATATTTTATGAATTGAATACAATATTTCATTTTCATCAATTTGCTTTAATTACTTTTCGTCTTAACAGCCAACCATTTGTCATTTCAACGTACGCCAATAGTTTTGACGCTATCGTCGCAAGCGGTCCTAATACCTTGAATAGGCAAATGACCATAAATTATTCGTCATAATGTATTCTTTTCTTTCCCCAGGTACTTACAATCAGTATGGCGAGCCGCAAACATATTCTCCTTCCAGCGCGTCTATTCACTCGCCATCTACTGTGTAATCGCGATCATATTCCGACACCATCTTTTCGTATGGTCGGTGTTTTCGCCCAAACTGCTATACGACTTAGCAGCTACAGTATTCACGGTGCAAGCTTTATCGACAATGGCCGTTATCGTAGGGTTGGCACACTTTACCAGTTGGGTGGCACGAATGGTCACGCAGAAGTCAAGACTGTGATTTAATAGTGAGGAAAGGTATTATAAGTAAAAGCAAGATAACATATGTATACAAGTTTGAATTTGTATAGTTTACCAAGAATGAGATTCACACTATCGAGGACACCGCCGCCTTACCAGTATGCGGGCAAAATCGCTTCCACCGCGCGTCGTCTTTTGTTTAAAGTTACACTCGTAGTCAAGTCGTTTAAGCGATTTTCGTTTGAAAGTCGTAAGGCGGTGGTGTCCTCCACCGCAATAAGGAGTTTTTTTTTATATCAAGATCTACGTGTACTAAAGGTAATTGAGACGTGACATTCGAGTATTATTTTTGTAAGGAACAATGGGACATTCCATTTGTGAGAAGTATTATGATAAAAAGTTTATAATTTACTTAATTATAGGAAAATTCATCCCATATGTGAAGATTGGTGTTTGAAGACTGCCATTTATTTTATCCAAATATTAGCACTTAGCTGTGATTATTACCTTCTAAGGATGACCTTTTTACTCCTATAATAATGCCTAATTTCTATTTCTTTCCAAAATGTCTAATTTGATTATTTTACATTTATTTAGTCGGTAATCCAAAGGTGAAGCGAAATAAAGTTAATTTCAATATGAACAAATTCCATATTTGCAATTACCTACAAGAGTAAATTCTATTATATATCTTTTTTTTTAAATTGCTTCATTTCAAAATTACCCTCAGACTTCAGGCCACAGGGGGTATAATTATGTATAATACATACTTCCTTAATATTAAGTTAAGTAAAACAAATAGTTTGCTAACAATTCTTTATTAAGTGTTTACTGGATCCACCATATTTTTTTGTTATTTTTTATATTTTTACTGGAATATTACAATAAGATCCTATACCCAAACCAATGTCATCTTTATGTCTAAATAAAAGTTTAGACACTCAATTTGCATTTATTTCAGTCCTTCTAAATAGAACCATTAATAAGATAGATGATAAATCACATGATTTCTCAGAAAAAATACGCTTTGCTTCAAAAACCATCGTGACAATATTTTTCTCGTAATGTTACACATCAAAATTATATCTTGCAATCAAGAAAATTACAGCAGCAAAAGTTTTTTTCAATAAGTTTTATTTTTTTACGAATTGAGCGAAGCTTACAAATATTTTGCCATTATATATTCTATCATTAGAACTTTCGTAGCATTTTTAGGGATTATTATTACAGTATCAAAGCCCGATCCGCACACATCAGTGCCGTTCAGTACCGTATCCATCAGTTGTCAGTGAAAAATGAATTGTAGCATACATCTTGTATGACGCTATTTGAACCCGTCGGTAACAGTGATCAATGAAGGTCAATGTCGAAATGTATGCTACATTATAATTGTTTACTGACACTGACGGATACGTTACTGATCGGCACGTGTCGGCACTGTTGTGTGCGGATCGGCCTTAATAACAGCGCATGAGAATAATCTTGTCAAGTTTGTTACAATTTAAAGTAATATACGAAACGCGAGCCCCACCAACTGCAAAAATAAAGTTATATTTAAGTAAGCCATACATTTTATAACGATGAGAACTGTCGCGGACCTATAAGATGTTACACAAGCGATTATATTTATAATTTGAAGCAAATTTCAAGAATTACTACGTGCTTTGTTACAAAACGCACCAAAATATTACAAATATAGATATGACTTAGTTTTTGTTAGGTATAACCTTTAGACAAAAAGTTCAAAGTATGCCTGGAATGCGTTACATAAACTGCAGAATGTACTTACGCTAATAAAGTATTTATCGAAAAATATATTCCTGGATTTAAGATTACATATTCACGCGATTATCCATAACAAACAGCGATATTAATATAATTCTATATAAATAATTTATATACTCCCAATTTTGGCACTACCCTACGGAAAAAATATGTTTAAATATTTATTAAAATATATACATATTTTTTTGGACTTCCGGAAAGAAAATGCACAGGCAGAATTTAGATATAAATGCATATTGCGGTAATATTTAGCAATAAAGTTACAACGGTTAAATCACAATGATAGCTAACATCTAGATTACCTAACCTATCACCTTTATACAATAAACTAAATACAAAATATTGTCTACAGAAAGTGATCGTTTGACGGTATTATTATAATTTTATATAATAATTATGACCTGCAAAAATATATTCTTCAACAACCATCATTTCTACCGGATATTGTTAAATCCAGATATATAGTAAACATATGTGTTTCTCATTAATAAACATGATTAAATATTCAAATCCAGAAAATAAATTTTATAATTTGCGTTTTAAGTAGCTTTTAAAAAGTTAAAAATGTACCCTTAGTATATTTTACTACTCTTTAAATAACCGATAAAATATAAGGTGTCACATTTTATTTGTCAATTTACTTTAGACACTCCATTTTACTTTGGATTTCACCGATCTAATAATTATAACTCGTTCTATCTACTAAATCGATAAAATAAACTTCAGGAAAGGATATTGACTAATAAAATATGACCTTACATAGCCTTTACCTAGATGCACCAAATAAACAACATAACATAACAAAAACAATAAATATGTGTTGATTTTAAAGAACATTTCAGTACCTTTATTTTGGTGTGAAAGCCACAGAATAACCAGCAGTAGAAATAGTACAAAAAATATGTTTTGTAGGTAGCAACTAGCAAAATATAACATTTACATGATTCTCTAACACATCCTGAGTTGGTAGGAACGGGAATGGAACGATGTTCGCGGTTGTTTAGAGCGAGATAAATGAACGAGTGCCATCGCAGATATGATATTAACTTCTAAGTAGATAATGTGCACCTAAACCTTCCAATCCCACCATTGGAAATCAGGATTACCTGAAATAGCATAAACATTAAGGTTACACAACTTCAATATCGACAAATTCAAAAACGCAGTGTAAAAAAACAAATGATTTTTTTTTTATTAACGCTTCAACACCCGAGCGACAAGAGAGCGAGATAACAATAGAAACTCTATTGTGTCTCTCGTTCACATAGCTACGCTTGAGGAAATAGACAACCATAGCTAAACTTCACAAAACTTCCTTGTTCCATATAAAAAAGTATGGCGATGATAGTAAGTAGACAATTTTAATTATTAAGTTTCGATTTTACCAACGTCATATAACACTTAATTATCCGATCGAATAAGTATAAAACGTTCGATTTTAAAATGACATTTAGATGTGTGATTGTTCACACATAGGTTACTTCAAATTGACGTTTTGTATTATATTCGACGAGTATTCCGTATCTTTCGCTAAAGGCTCAATTGTACCAAATTCACAACCACATAAGATATTATTGATCACCTAAAAGGAAAAGTCTGAACTTTATATAAAATCTTTACTCTTTCTTCCTTTTGACAATCATAAAACTTTTATTTTCTAACTATGAAACAAAATCATCTATCAAAAATACATGACCTAAAAAAGTATAAAAACATAAACAAGTATAAAAAGGTTGATAGAGCTATCAGTGCCCAACATTCCACCCTCCTGTGGCGAAAGCCACACTACTGAGAGGACACCGACAACTTTATCAACTTTGTTAACGGTCTGCGCAACGTGCCCCCGACTGTGGAGACCTCAGCTACCCTAACTACCCCGTCACGCCCAGGGAATACTTTGGCAACTCGTCCACGGGGCCAGGTGCCTCTGGGTAGAGAGGGGTCCACAATTAAAACCACGTCGCCGACGGCCACTGTGCGTTGAGATCTGCCCGATGAACCCCGAGGCAGAAGGGACGGCAAATATTCCCTCACGTGGAATGTTGGGCACTGATAGCTCTATCAACCTTTTTATACTTGTTTATGTTTTTATACTTTTTTAGGTCATGTATTTTTGATAGATGATTTTGTTTGATAGTTAGAAAAGCAGTTTATGATTGTCAAAAAGGAAGAAAGAGTAAAGATTTTATATAAAGTTCAGACTTTTCCTTTTAGGTGATCAATATTTCCTTTTCTGATACTACAGTAAGCTATGCATGCTCTCAAAAGCAACCTCTTCAACATAAGGTTTTATTAAAGGTTTTGCCTGTTATAATCAGTGGCCCGTTAGGTGAAATGGAAACCTTAGCACTGTTAGATGATGGTTCCACCACCACTTTGATTGACGAAGATGTAGCTTATAGTTTAGGTTTGTGCGGTCCGGAAAGCAGGATGACCATTATAGGAGTAGGGGGCATGGTAAGGGAAAGATAAGACTTATCACGTCGATTTTAAAATTAAAGGTAAAATATTGCTCCTGAAACTTTTACTATCAAAAACGCTCGAACAATAAAAAATTTGAATCTTTCAAAACAAGTCGTGAATTTTTCAAGTATTTCGAAAATATACAACATCCGGCTCGAAGGAAATATTGATCACCTAAAAGGAAAAGTCTGAACTTTATATAAAATCTTTACTCTTTCTTCCTTTTGACAATCATAAAACTTTTATTTTCTAACTATCAAACAAAATCATCTATCAAAAATACATGACCTAAAAAAGTATAAAAACATAAACAAGTATAAAAAGGTTGATAGAGCTATCAGTGCCCAACAGATATTATACCACATTTAACCACATAATATATTTTTAAAGTAATAAAATAATATTGGACACCAATCACATACATTGCTCCGATCCCAAAGTAAGTGGCTAATGCACTTGTGGTATGGAAATCAGACACAACGGTGGTACCACAACACCCAGACCCGATACAATATAGAAAATTTGGATTTCTATATTGATCCGGCCGGGAATCGAACCCGGGACCTCGAGCGGCGACGCCTTGAAACCAGCGTGCTTAGCCACTAGACCAACAGAGGTCGTCAAAATCGTCGTATTATAGTATAAGAGCCAATTATACCAATAATATAATAATATGTCATTTAAATAAATGATTGCGGACAAATAGGTGACATATGCAAACTAAGCGTTTTGAAATATATTCAACGAATATTCCTTATTTGACATTGATAAAATTGGGCCAAAGTCGCACACAGTCTTTCAAAGAAACTTGAATGGATTGTGTGACGCGTGATAAAATAGTGTGGAAACAGGATACATCCTACGCCAATTATAAGATAACTCTTTATTGCACACCAGAAAGGGTATTATAAAAAATTCATTTCGAGAAAATGTAAAATTTAGGCGGTCTTATCGCTATAAGCGATCTCTTCCAGACAACCTTAGGGTAAAGAAATAATGAGCTTATAGGAAGGGGTATTATGTAATTAATTATATAAGTAAGTAAAGGAGGTATTATTTAATTAATTATATAAGTAAGTAAAGGAATTGCTATCATGTAACTTATTTTATACGAGCTTCCGATATTTCAGTACGCCGTGATCACGTAGTAGCTGAAGAGAGGGTGATTGTTATTTGTACAGATGTCTACTTCCATAGAAGTCTGCGCTTGCCGCTGCTACCATTGTTCACAAACTGACTACTTTCTCGCGCCTATTCTCGACATAAAATAAACAAGACTATAATTAGGTACACAGTAGATCCTGTATCTAACTATTCTAATGTTAGGGACCATTAGTATAAAAGAATATACAGGGTGGGTGCAAAAGCCTTAAAGAGGTGTTACATTAGACCATCTAGCTAGAACATTCAGTGGCAATTCATTTTAGGCCAAGCCCTTTTATTCTGAAAAGTTAAAATGCTTTGCACATTTCTTTTCTGGTCACAATGGTGCTTCAAATTGCTTTGGTGCAATTAGGGACAGATTATACTAATACAATTGATACAAAAACGAGGTAATTTCAGCTTGAACTAGAAGTTATTAGCACTTTATTGACCAGTTTGAATTTTTCGTACTAAAAGCATAAAAAATCCCAAAAATAATAACAGCCTTGGCCTAAAACTTTTTGCCTCAGAATGTTACAGATGGTCCATGCGCGGATACACCGTTGAGGGGCACTGTGGGCATGCCCACAACCCTAATAACAATTTATAAAGTGCTCTGTGCATATATATGCATAGGTAGAAAGAAACTGTTTTCTCATTTTACTGTAAGAGGAAGCGTCCATAGAAAAGTCTTCTAACAAATAATTTGTTAATACCACACTCGCTCATGTATTATTATCATTTTCTTGTTTTCTTAAGCGTCGTGAACCAAATTTTAGCGCGATCGCTTCGCTCACGCTTTAAATTTTAGATTTTTTTTTTGTTTGTTAACCCAATTTTAGGGCGCTCGCGATGATGATGTAATGTATGCATGATAAAAATAGTTTTTGTTCATTGAACAAAACATGACATGCCCACAACCTTTTTTGGAGGGCTGGGCTCCTGAGATGGTCTATTGTAAAACCTTCTCAAGGATTTGCACCCACCTTCCAAACACCCTGTATACCTACTGGGCCAATAATGTATGTTTATGTTCTTCTCAGTATTCCTAAAGCAACTGTAGTGGCAATTGAAACACTTATATTTTAGTTGCCCCTGATAATAATCGGAACACAGATTCAATGATTATTCAACAGCACGTCAAGGTAAACACTGCGGTATCTTATGCAGTTGTAATAAGGGCTAGTTTGCAACAAAAGAGGTTAACCTGATGTGCTAGCGCCTGTACCTACTTACTCATGTCAGTGCTGCAGCTGTGTACCGGTAGACGAGCACGCTGGCCACGCCTACGAGCAGGCTCAGCAACAGCGAGCCCCACACCAGCATCTGAGGAATGGAACAATTTCTTTACTTCAACATCAACTAATGTGTAAATCTTATATATAAAATCCTCGTGTCACAATGTTCGTTCCCGTACTCCTCCGAAACGGTTTTACCGATTCTTACCAATTTTATATGCGTATTCAGTAGGTCTGAGAATCGGCTACTATCTATTTTTCATACCCCTAAGTGATAAGAGTAGTTCACACTTAATTTTTTTTTAATTTTTGGACGAAATTTATTGTTTTAATTTTTTTATAATAATAATAAGTGGCATTAAAAAATACATACAACCCTAATTTTTACTTTTTTATCACCAACCCCAAAATTTTAATTTTTTAATAGCCACTTTAGTAATTTGATCATTTTTTCATCCTGCTCTATAACTGATCAATTATAGTGTTTTTCTTAACTTTTAAAATTACGAGGCTGGTCGAGACGGGGCCGGGGCGGGACGGTGCTAGGGGCGAAGTAAAGTTCGCTGGGTTCCGCTAGTAAGTAGCTTGCTTCACTTCGGTTTCTACGGTACAGCGCAAGTAGCGCAGTGGTAGCAGCGCTTTGGAAGTGGTACCTAAGTGAAGCAACCTGCAGCGCGGTCGTGTTCGGATGGGTGACCATT
Source organism: Pyrausta purpuralis (assembly GCA_963924145.1). NCBI lineage: Eukaryota > Metazoa > Arthropoda > Insecta > Lepidoptera > Crambidae > Pyrausta > Pyrausta purpuralis. The sequence goes on from CAWUPE010000096.1 coordinate 23,570, forward strand.
GCGACCATATAAGTGGCATATATCACGAGAATCGCCGTGCTTCGGAAGGATCGTTAAGCCGTTGGTCCCGGCTAATATCGGTTGATATTTGTCGTTTAGCCTAGTCAGAGCGGCGGTCATACGGGCGGCTTGATAACATCTGACAGCAGGGTTAGTCGCTTGCCTTGCAAACATCCCTCCACCAATCCACACTGAGCCCGCGTGGTGGAGTATGGCTCGACCTACCTCATAGTTGAGGTAAGGCCTTTTGCATAGTAGTGGGACGTTACAGGCTCACTTTTCTTTTTACTTTATATATAATATATATTTTTATACAATTAATGCTTACAAATGACTCGGAACGGGAGAAAAAGGGATCAAATGAGATCGTTGAAGTAGACTTGAATCTCAAGTCAAGCGAAGAGCTCGACAGCGTCCTTCGGGAATAGGAAGGACTGCTTCGTCTCTGTCCGAGATCAGTACAACCGCAAGCAATCAATCCAGTATACGAGTAATAGGTTTAAAAGACATTTATTCTCATAACGAATTTGTACCAAATTTTATGATAGCAAAAAAGTTAACATAATTGTGTCGAAGCGGGTAATCAACGAACAACATAGTCATTCGCGTTCGGGCAAAGATGTTCAGTAATCACGATCATTTCATTAATTTCTTTGCATTTATCCATATCAATGTTTCCCTTATATTGATGCTTACAATAAGTATGTGCAATGTGCATTCAATCTAATGTCCATCAAACCGAAAGATTTATCTTATCGGTTCGGTACTTTCGCTACGACCAGTGACGTTTTAAAACAGAACTGTGGCGGTTTTCAAAGTGCCACTCCATAAAAAACTCTACCTGTTCCGTTTATTGAAGACGATGGGATTAATGCTATAGCCAGTATCGATGATCTATGACGTAGCTGAAATAGCTAGTTGTATCGTGAACAATTCAGTCAATATTACCGAAAGTACTTAACTGTGACGAAGTAATAACTGTAGACTTATGAAGCGTGACCATCATTGTGGCGCATTTGGTATGTACTGATACGTTTGTTATGTTAAAAGAGTACCTTTACGACGTCACCGGCATTTTTTAAACTCACTCATTAAGACCTGTCTGAAAAATTGAAAATGTTCGTCTTACAAAATATTGGCCTGAAAGGGGATCCTTCCTCAGCTTCTGGATCTTCTTCTTCTTCTTCTTCAGGATCTGATCTTGGACCTCTATTTTTCATAATTTTTATTAACGACCTTGTAAGTAAGCTCTTATGCCCTTGCCTCTTATAAGCAGACGATCTCAAGATTATTAACTCCATTACCAGCTTCAACGATGCTATGCAGCTTCAAAGGGACCTGACCTGATTTTCGAGTGGTGTCAGTCGAATGGCATGACACTTAATATTAATAAATGCTTCGTCATAACATTCACTGGTAAGTCTAATGCCATTAATTTCAATTATTCTATGGGTGATCATACCCTCGTCCGCAAGACTGAGGCCAGAGATTTGAGGATAGTTTTTGATTCTGAGCTATCTTTCCGGACACACTATGAGCACATTGTTAAGAGAGCGTCGTGCATATTAGGATTCATTTATAGGATATCTTAACCATTTAAAAATGTATCGTCATATCTTACTCTTTATTATGCTTTAGTGCGTAGCTTGCTTGAATACAACTCGGTGATATGGTCACCATTCTATAAAGTTCATATGGAGAAGATCGAGAGGATTCAGCAAAGATTTTTACGAATGCTATGCTTAAGGATGCATCTCCATCGTAATTTAAATTGTTATGAGGCTGGACTCGAGAGGTTTCGAATGACGACACTGTCCACTCGGAGGAAACAGACCGAACAAATGATTTTGTATAATATTATACACTCTCAATTTTTATTCCCCTAATTTACTGTCCCTGTTAAATTTTAACACCTTCTGTCGGGTTCGGAAGCCCAAATTGTTCACTTTGAATGTTTATGTCAATAACACCTCTTATTTTAACCCTATCACTAGAATGTGCCGTCAACACAACGAGCTGATTGATGATTTTCCGAACATTGATATTTTTAATAGCTTTTTTACTTATTTTTTTACGGGTTCGCGCACGTGATGGCTTGTCTTATTAATAAATAGACATGGCGACATTGTAATAAGTTTTTTTTTAATGTGACTATTAAAAAGTGGTTTAATTATATCTGCGCGTTATTCCACTCAACCTTTTTCCAAATTTTGCGCATTTAACGTATCATGTTGTGTATCACCCATTACCTTGGATCTGGACGGCTTCTTATCAGGCGAGCCTTTCGGCTGGTCAGCGGTGCCCAACATTCTCTTAGCCAGGCGCCTCTCCACCGACCGTCCCTGTTGGCCCTCTGCTCGCATCGCTGGAGCTCCTTCTTTGTTCCGGAGTCGTCGGGCGCCGCGGCCGCCGCAGCCCTGGCGGCGGCTAGGGCTTCGGAGTTGCGCCCCATGGCGGAGAGGATGCGAGACTTGCGGTAGAGCGCTTTAGCATTGTCCGGCTGGCATTGGAGAACGCGAGTCACGGCCTGCGATAAGACAATTTTACTTTTTTATTACATTAGTCGGCCGTTGGGGCGGAAAGATAGATTGGAGACCCTTAGATCAAAGAGCGGGCGTAACACGTCCACTGACAAGATGGACAGACGACCGTAAGAAGATTGCAGGATCAAACTGGATGCAAACCGCTTGTGATCGGTCGATGTGGAAAACCGTGGGGGATGGCTATGTTCAGCAGTGTACGTCCTTTGACTGATAATTTTACATAAGTCGTTTGACCGTCCGTTATACGTAACTAAAATCGCCGATTTGAGGTATTAAGATATTTAAGGTTTTTTTTCTAGGATTTAGGGTAATAAAGAATTACATATATAAAGCTTATATTATCGTTTATTTTTTGTTTACTTTTTCGATTTCCCGGTCGGGTCAATGTAGAAAAACGATCTTTTCTATATTGTCTCGGGTCTGGGTGTTGTGGTACCAGCGTTGTTTCCGATTTCCATAACACAAGTGCTTTAGCTACTTAGCTTGGGATCGGAACAATGTATGTGATGTTGTTAAATATTATTTTTATTTATTTTATCTATCTAGTTTCCTCACATGTGGGTCTGCGTTACCCTGGGGTTCCGCTAGCATACATGCGAGGAGTTCCGTAGCTTGTTCTTTGGATTATTTCAACAATAATGAATGCTAAAAAGAAAAACACTAATCTTGTAAGGAAAAAAAAGTTAACCTATATCAAGGAGTAGTTTGATAATATCCAATATTGGCGAAGTCGCAGGAAAGCTGCTATTGTGTTAGATAGAGCATAAAGGCTAAGGATATAATGAATTCGCCGTCGTTCATAAGGCTACCAAATCTTCGATTCGAAAATTGTTGATTTGCAAAGCATTGTATGTATATGAAGAGACCCAGTAGCGCAGCGTCAAAAGCGCCGACCTTTATGGTCTTAAAGCCGGTAAAGATCGATTTTCACCGATCTGATAACTCAATGCGACATATATATTTTTGTTTCGAATACAATTTATATTATAATTGCATTAGCTGTGCCGCATGCGTACTGAGGGGGGGCGGGTGGTGCATCCTGCTTTTGCCTGATCCAATACTCATCGCGGAGATGGCGTCGCTTAGCGGAAATATTTTTTAAAATTCCATTTAGCACACATAATAAGCCTATGTAGGTAACAGATCGTTGTATTTACTTATATTGACTCACCTATTCACATCTACGTGCCAGGTAGCCATGCACAGTAATAAGCAGGCAAGTCTATCTAGGCATATTGTGTGTCAAAAACTATAATTTGAAATTAAGCTCTTTCGATTATTGCAACACTTATAGATAGACAAGTTATCATAGTCATATTTGTTTATCCATACATATATATTAAAGAAAGTCGTGTTAGTTACACTATTAATAACTCGAGAACGGCTGAACCGATTTGGCTGAAAATTTGTGGGAAGGTAGATTAGAACCATGAGAAGGACATAGGTTGATATGATAGGACTTTTTATCCCGTTCGCCGGGACGACACATTGTTCAGTGGGACCACTAAACTTTTAAAATAACGGGGCTGGGGGCGAAACAATGTTCGCTGGGACCGCTAGTAGTTAATAGAACATGTGTCTCATCAAGTTATCAAATCGGTGAGGGTCGCTCTTTCACGTATCCTCTACCATGTACATGTTTTTCTTGTTTTGTGTTCTATGTATACCCACAAGGCACCCTCTGAAAATCAGTGTCGTGGCATGCATCTTGCGGCTACGATTAATGCTGAGAGGGTGCCTTTTCGACTCATACTCGATGTGTCGAATGATTAATAATGTGTGTGTGTGTGTGTGTGTGTGTCTGTTTATTGTTTAGGGTGTTTTTTGTATGTGTCTGTGAGTCGAATAAATGTATTTTCTTTCTTTACTAAAAGCTGCGCCGCCCGCTCCTCAAACAAAGCCTGCAGCTCATATGAAGTGGGCGCGAGCTGCCAACACGGAGTAGAGTCCGTGATGCCGCCCTCGCTCTCGTGCAATAACCTTACCTACCATACCATTACC
>CAWUPE010000098.1:0-21380 GCA_963924145.1 Pyrausta purpuralis
CAAACGTTTTGTAGGATCGGCTACTTAATTTTTCTTGTCATTTTTTTACAAACATACCTACCTGCCGAGTTGTTATAAATTGCAATAAAAACACAACTTTTGTCAAACGAAAGATCTTACCCAGCGTTTTAGCTAAATTAAGTGTGAGTAGTAAAAAAACTAAATAAATTCAAAACTTTATTACAAACACGATTTAAAACTAAATTATTTAAAACTTTTTGACACCAGCCTTAAAAATAGTTTGGAAAAAAATACATTTTGATAATAATTCTTGGGCTCAGCCTTCGCTTCCTATTCGTTTTGGTGGGATCGGAATTTGCCAAATTTCTAGTATAGCCCTACCCGCTTTTCTCTCTCCTCTTTGCATAGCACTTCCGTTTTAGCCGGAAAAATCTTTGAGCATCCTCGCCAGCTTTCTGAGGTGAGAAAGGCGGAGATATTTTGGCAAGGTCTCTGTCCAAGAGAAGACATTCCAAAGGAACGTCACCATCAAAAACTTTGTGATGTCCCTTTTACAAGAGAGATCTTCAATTCCTTACTTCAAAATTCCGTCAGTGACAGTAGTCGTGCAAGGCACTTGGCGTTTTCCTGCAAACATTCTAGTCACTGGCTTCAAGCTTTACCGTCGAAAAATTTAGGCACTCTTTTCGATAGTGAGTATTTCCGGGTGTGTGAGGGCCTCCGCCTTAGTACCCCTACCCCCTATATGTGAAATTTAGGTGGCAAGGAGGTTGTCAATTTTGGTGTCCACTGCCTTTGTTGCCAGCAAAGCACTGGGTGTCTCGCCCGTCACGCTACCCATAATGACGCCATCAGAAGAGCTCTTGCAACTATTAATGTTCCTTCCACGTTGGAACCACGTGGTTTGGTCCGTGACGATGGCAAGAGACCCGATGGCCTTTGCACTTAATTCGACAGTATTGCTGTGTGTCGGGTCGACATTACTAAACCTTTGAACTAAACTAAGTAAGCTGTCAAATTTTCGTTTGGCCCGTAGAATAGAATTCTCTGTCTATGGTTTGGCCCAAATCAATAGACGACGGTGAACTGTGGAGTGACGGATGACCGTAAAGCAACGCTAGTCCTTTCACTCACTTGCTCAATCATATTATAATCCACTTATAATCTGTTAAATGTCAAAAACATGTCACAAAATACCCACAGATGATTAATAATGTTGAAAACAAGGGCCTGACACGCTTTGATAGAAAAAGATAGTCTTATTGCGATTCCTACAAGAGAAAATAGAAAAGATGCAATGTTTTGTCCTTATCACCGACCGAGCATTTTTTCATGGTCGGGTTATAGGCACACTTCAAGTAAGCAAAACAAACATATGACAGTTTTCAAGAGTGCCATACAATTTAATGGATTTGTGAATTAATATTAAAATTATATTAGATACTTTACGTGCCAACGGGTGTATAGTGTTTGTGCAAAGCTTATAAAATGGTTGGATGTTCAATACTTGGCTGCAAAAGCAACAGTCAACGAAAAGAAGTGGGTGTTACATTTCATGCGTAAGTACACCGTTTTTTTTTGTATTTTGAGCTCATATTTCTTTCTCTTATGACACAGAAATTAAGTAACTGAGTTATGGAGCTAGTTATATCGTATAAAAACTTAATAAAATCGAAAATATTTGAAAATCATTTCTGAAGTAACCTCGAAACATTTGACAAGCAAACCGGTCAAATTGCGTAGCATAAATCTACGATAGAAGCCAGCTTTACATCAATGCCCATTAAAAAGTTGATTTATAATTCGATTTCGGGTTGCCTACAACTAGAAAAAATATCCCTAAACTTTACCTTATATTCCGGGGAATTTCAAAGCATTTTGATATTTCTAGATTTCCGACGGATGATGGAGCGTGTAAAAAATGGATAGCTGGAACTGGGAAAAAGAATTGGATACCACACAAGTATTCGCGTAAATATGAAATATGTACACCAAGCTAATTTTATTCAAAGGTCAGTAGTTGTTGTGATACCTCGTAAACTAGGCAGGTAGCACCCCCTTCTGCTGTGGTTTGCCGATCCCAAGACTACTGTCGTAGGGCTGCAGATGGGGTGTTCCACTGCGGAGCATTATCACCATTAGAGTAAAGTCGAGAGTATTTAAATCTCTCATTTGTCTATCGACCATCTTGTTGCGTTTATCTATTGTACGATGTGTCTGATAGTTGGTGACATATGACAGGGCAAGTGAAACTTTTGTTTTTAAGCAATTATTGTAAATATATGTTTTCAATGATGAAATTACTTGTTTTATTTAACGCTTATCCTTTTTTTGCAATCACACAATCTCATATAAATTCGCTGAGTTTTCCCTAGCTTATTCACTGAAAATGCCGCTTGATGAAACTATTACAACTTCATATAGGTCAGGTTATCACAAATGGTGGTCGGCTGGGATCACTCATTTTCGCAGTTTTTGAGTCTCTAAACTCTTCACTACCAACCTAAATTCACTGGGAACCCATCACGGGAAGAAAATTAGGATTAATTTTCTTCATCGATTTTCATTCCCCATAAAACGATTCGCAGATGTTTCAAAATAATATTCAACAAATTCTAGAATCTTGTTACATCACAATTTCATTTGGTCGAATGCTTATTATCTATAAACTTATTTCATAGTTACTTCTTTTCATAAATTACGTATTTTATCGAAGTAAAGTTAGCTTTCTATTTTGTTACCCATAATTTTATTTCCACGTTAATTTCAATATGCAGAATTCTTGAAACATCGAATTTTACTTCACTAAAGTCCGTATTTCCAAACGAATTTGTTACCAATATTATATTGCATACTTTATTAATAGACAATTTAAAGCATAACTGATATAAATATGTAATAAATATTGATCTTATAATTAACTGCGTTAATCCCGACTCGCCGTGGTACTAGTCTGCCCGATACTAGAGTGTAATTCAAAAGCCGGAGGCGCGGAGGGAGAGCAGCCTCCGTCCGCTGTAACAAGGTGTAGGTCGCCGAAGGCGACCAGCAAGCCGAAGCTGCGTAGGCGAGCGTGGGTGACTGCGCCTTGTTACGCAAGGGCGACGAGGCTGCTATTCCCGCAGCGCCGGAGACGAGGAAATCCTAATGCATGCTGCTTGTTTGCATGCCTTCTTACTTGCTGCATACATGCCTGTATGCTTGCATGCATACATTAATGCATGCCTGCTTGCTTGCTGCATGCATGCCTGTATGCTTGCCTGCATGCATTAGTGCATGCCTGCTTGCTTACTTGCATGCATTAATGCATGCATGTATGCCTTCTTACTCGCATGCGTATGCATGCGCATGCCTTCTTACTTGCATACGTATGCATGCATGTGCTACTTGCATTAAAAGTTATTTGAGGAAAAAAAAATATGGGAACCGTTACACATAGAAGGAAGTTTTTATGAAAGGTTTGAAGGATTGAATAGTTTTCTGAGAAATGAAATTCGATATAAAAAAATTCTGTGTTATGATAGATACCCAAATTCACTCATTACATAATGCGAGTACTTGCGAATCTAATTACTTGCAATGTTTTCAACTACATTTAGGGATATTTTTTTTGCGATTATGGCAGCCCCATATTTTGACGTCAATGTATCGCTGCTTCGGTGCAACAAAGTCACATCACCTCATTCTACAATTTTACAGAAATTAACTTTTCAGATTTTTTAAAATATTGTTTCCCTATTAAGGCATAACCCTTTGCGTTAGGTTTATAAAAGTCTTTATTGACTGTGCTTTAGGTTTCAGTTATAGTTAAATTAATACTTAACGAAAATTCAATAAAGACAAAAAAGGACCGAAATTGTGACTTTGTTGTACTAGAAATAATTAAATATTGTAACTTGTGTCTTATGTTCATTAGAATTAAAAGGTAAAAATAAAAACAAGTTTTTAGGGAACATTGTTTATTCTTTCTACAATTTGTAAGACGAACATATAATAATCATTTTTTAAACAATTGAGCATATTGGTATTATTTAAACATTTATAAAAGTATAGGAAAATAAAATTTACTTAAATGCTATGTTTATGTTAGCTCTACCGTTTTACGTCTTTTAATAGAGCACTACTGTGTTTTATTACCTTTGAAATTGAACCAGCAACCTTTTGGCAGACTGACAGCACGGTAGCTCAATTGGTAAGAGCGTTTGGCCCGGTCTGTCAAAAGGTTGCTGGTTCAAGTCCCTCCCGTGCGCAAATTTTTGGTTTCTTATTTCATCTTAATGAATATAAAATATGACAGTGTGAATGTTAAAAACATTCTAAAACATTTATAACGACTTAAAGTAAATCTTACGAAATATTTTTTTTTGCAGTTTGTGCAAAACCTAATCAAAAAAACTTTGATATACTTTTTTTTCATAAAATTTTGGCACTATATTAGAGTTGATTAACTGCGTAATATCTTGTTTTTTATTGTTTGCGATTGCCAACTTGGAAGTATACACCTTTGTCAAATTAATGTCTTTGATGTTTTCTTACCAGAACGATTCAATTTAAGTTTTGCTTCGCTCCATAGTTTTGTTTTATATGTGCTTTTGTAACTATACGTGTCAGAATTTTTACTAAATTTTATGACTTTAATATCACTTCGCGCCTAGGCTAGGCCGCTTATCCAAGTAGCACTCGTCGGCCTATCTCATTGGTTTGGTTCTGCTTCCCAATTTTTATTTCCTGTCCCAGGTACACGTACTTGTTGACACGTTCGATTTCTGTGTTTCCTATAATTATCTTTGTCAGGTCTTCACTTTCTGAGGTCATCACCCTGGTCTTGTCGAGATTCATCTCCAAATCTATAGCCAGGGATGCCTCCATCAGTTCCTGGATCATAACTTGTAGGTCACCTGACGATGTTGCAAACAGAACTATGTCGTCTGCATATCTCAAATTAGTTAGGCGTGCACCTGAGATGGTAAGGCCTTTGTCGGACCAATCCATTTTTTTAAATACGTCTTCAAGGACCAATGTAAAAAGCTTCGGCGATAGGCAGTCACCCTGTCTTACTCCTTTCCGGATGTAAATGGAGTTTGCAGCTTGGGGTATTGTTACTTTCAAATAATTCTGTAATTCCAATTATTATAGCAATCAGTTTCAATGTTGGACCTACAAAAGCGCATTTCAATAAAATGACTTTTAAGGCACTTTAATTTAATATTGAATCGAGAAAATTGGATCAACAAAAGCGCTTTTATAATCAATGCCGTTATAGCTCCATTTTTTTTTATAATAGCTCAAAGTTATTGGAGGCATAAGGTAAGTTGAGCCCTTGTTTCTCCAAAATTTGTAGTAAAATTGGTCATACATACCTTAAAGGTGTGAGCACATTATGTCGGGCCGCAGCGGGGCGGAGCGGGGGCGCATCGCATCGCAAAATGTTACCCTAGCACATTAGTGACGGGCCGGGGCGCAGCGCACTGACGGATTGTGAGAACAGTATACTGCCAGAATTTGCATAGAACTGTACGTTATGGATAGCTCTGACGAAGAAATTTCTTTTTTTTTGTCTGTTGTTAGAAGAAGAAGCTAATGAACAGCACAGACTAAAAGTTCGCCAAAAGAGAAAACATTAAATATGGATACATCCAATGTTGTTGACGGGGCGGGGCGGGCCGCATCGCACGGACGCAAATCCGCCTTGCAATAATGCGATGCGCTGCGGCCCGGCATAGTTTGCGATAGTTCATATAAAATGTATGCGAGCGATTTGAGCGGATTTTTGCGCTGCGACCCGCCCCGCTGCGGCCCGACATAATGTGCGCGAACCCTTAGGCGTATGTTGCTCCAGAACACGACAGCGGCGCGCGGGCGCGGGGGGGCACTACTGACCATTCAGCCCCTATTGGCCCACGAGTCACAGAAGAAATCACTGTAGCCACAAAGGCACTAGCGCCATCTAGTAAAAACTTGCTGTAATTTGACGGATGTCTTTGTTTCCCCGTATAGACGCATGGTTTAGGAACAATTTGGCTTAATTAACTCTATATTGAAATTTTGGGTAGTTAAGACTTTGTTGCACCGAAGCAGCGGTATGTCTGTCTCTTACGCCCGGTCGCTCGGTGGCGAATCTATAACTTGTATATACTATATCTATGGTTGAAAATACCTCTTAGTAATCTGTGCTAAATACCCGCTGCTGACCACAGATTAGTAAGAGTATCTGACTGCTGATGGTTAGTATACATAATTATTGCAAAAGTTTGCGATAACTTTGATTTGAACTTGAAATAGTAATAAGTGAATCCTTCACTTTTGGAAGCTGCTTTTGTCCATTGATTTAACTTATCTTGGCATCATGGTTGTCAAAGTGCCTACTGTTAAACTTTCCAATGGCTATGACATGCCTATGATTGGACTTGGAACTTACGCTGTAAGTTGTTAGATTATCTCTTTTTTTGTATTCATTTATACTTAAAGTTACTAGTTACTATAATAATTTTAAACTTTATATGGGTATGCATGACATGGGTTAGGATCGAAGTAATATCACAGTATATAAATTTAAATTCAGCGTAAAGCCGACCCAGGACAGTTCCTACAAGCCGCTGAATGGGGCATAGAAGCAGGCTACACCCATATCGATACCGCAGCATGCTACAAAAACGAAGCTGAGATAGGAGAAGCTATTGCCAATAAAATTAAACAAGGCATTATAAGACGAGAGGACTTGTTTGTAACCACTAAGGTTAGTTCATATTTTTTTTCAAATTATTTATTAAACATGCCAAAATGAGCATTGTAAAAAGTTTTTCTGCATGATGTAAGCTGTGTACATTTAGGAGGAGCTCAGATATTGTTATTACAATATTCTTATTGATTTTCCAGCTCTGGAATGATTGTCATGCAGAAGCAGATGTAGTACCAGCCCTCAAGGAATCATTGAAGAAGCTTAAACTGGATTATGTGGATTTGTACCTGGTTCACTGGCCCGTTTCAATAAATGTAAATAGTATTTGTCTAAGTTGAATATAACTGACTGTATCACCATATCAATAATGTTTAGACATATTTTTTCATTTGATTGTATCAATAAAAGAGATTGGTAGTTAGTTAACCATTTTCTATTGGATCACATGAAAAGTAATGAATCTATACTAATATAAAGCTGAGGTTTGTTTAAATCAATAATCTCAGAAACTACTGGACTGATTTGAAAAAATATTTTTGTGTTGGATAGCTCATTTTTTTATGAAGGCCTTAAGCTATAATACATCACACTGCAACTAGAGGGGATGGAGAAAACTCAATATGCGCGGACACAGTCCACTAGCATTGTTTAATTACACCCGTTAGATACAAATGTCACGGCCAAACTACATTATTTTTTCTCAAGTGTAGAGTTTGCTAAGATTTTGATGAAACGGTGTGAGTAAAGCTAAACATGTTACGTTAGAAGCTTGGCTCTACATGAGATCTCATAACTTTTTGACACTGAAAGCAACCTTGGTTTTTGGCTACATTACAATTTAAAATGTTTTTGGTGGGATCTTATTAATCCACTAAACTGAAATCTAAATAAAAAAAGAATAATTAAAATCAAGTTGTCAATTTTATTAGGAAAACAATACAGTTGTCAATCATCATCACACACAACAGAAGCAATTAGTATATTTTTAAATTTTTGACATTCTCTTTTCCATTTAAACAATCCTATCTTGAAATTTAATTTCAGAGTCAAGGAGAAGACACAGGAATAGATCATGAAGAAACATGGAGAGGTATGGAAGAGGCAGTAAAACTGGGCCTTGCTAGATCCATAGGAGTGTCTAATTTCAATGAAGAACAGCTGGAAAGGCTGTTGAAAAGTGCCAAAATAAAGCCGGTTGTTAATCAATGTGAGGTAAATACTTACCTTATTCAAATAATACAGCTTAGGTAAATCACTTATTTCTTTCCTAAACTCATCAAAAATAAATTCTATCATTTACTTTCGGATTCTTGGTTATCCTAGATAATTAAGAAACTGCCTCGAAAAGAAAAAAATACTGCCTCGGTGGCGCAGCGGTAAGAGGGTCGCACTTTAAAGCGACGTCTGCGCCGGAGGTCCCGGGTTGGATCCCCAGGTCGGGCCAAAAATATACAGGGTTACAGGAAAAGGCGACCTAGATCCTTTAAGGGCGTGTAGAACACATCATTTCTGAATGATTTCACTATGGAACCAACCATCCTAAACTTAACCGTTTTTGAGATATTCGACTTTTTTTTTTATGAAAATGCCCAATTTTTCGGTTATTGAATTGAATATTTTGTTTTTTTTTTTAACTCTTATATATGATTATTTTTTTGGTTTACATGAACAATGAGATGCTTAATTACCTCTATGACTAAAATTGCACGTAAGTTAACTCAATAGGTCGTTGTAGACGATCGAAACTTAAGTCGTTATATTATTAACTCGCTAGTTAATATTATAAAAAACACTTATGGCTTGTTTCACAAGATCCAAATGAGTAACTAATATCTATCTTTTACTTTATACGAAATGAAGTTCCATATTCAAATTATTCATTGGATATTATTTTTATTTCATAAGGCCCATTGTTAAATATTATTTGACGACCTCCTTGGTGTAGTGGCTAAGTACGCTGATTTCAAGGCGTCGCCGTTCCGAGGTCCCGGATTCGATTCCCGATCGGGTCAATATAGAAATCATAATTTTCTATATTGTCTTGGGTCTGGGTGTTGTGGTACCACCGTTGTGTCTGATTTCCATAACACAAGTGCAATTATCTACTTACTTTGGAATCAGAGCAATGTATGTGATTGGTGTCCAATATATATTTATATTTATTTATGTATGTTACAGATAAACCCTACATTAACTCAGCACAAGTTAGTTGACTTCTGCAAGAAGCATTCCATAGTGCCAGTCGCTTATACACCTCTCGGTCTCATCTCTGAAGCGAGACCGGAGTTCATAGGGTTGGATGTCATCAAAACGGATCCGAAATTGGGCGAGCTTGCACAGAAATATGGCAAAACTCGGGCGCAAATTGCTTTGAGATACTTGGTAAGTTAATTAAATAATACTTGGTAAGGTAATAAACTCTACAGGCTCGCCAATGTGTCGGTGGCCGAGTGGTATAGGCATGCGCCAGGATTGCGTAAGACACAGGGTTCGATGACACAGTTACTTTTTAGTACAAGTAGTAGCTTTTTATGTTATAATTTTGTATAGTGAAGAAACACTAAAAACCAAAATTATATACTTGGTAAGTATTTTGGAGATCCCACGATAGGTCTAAGCCAGTTAAGTCCTTTTGTATAACATGGTTTTGGGGAAATGAGTAACTGGCATAGAGGTTCATACATTCTCAACTGGCAAGCTCTTTATGTTTATTTTAGAACTAAATCATGAGCTGGGCCCTAATTCTCGTGTAGTTCACATTAAAACAAAGTGCACCAATCGAATTTTCTTTTTCGAAACCAATTAGTTTTTCATTCTTCATTCACTCTAATGTCTTTACGGTTGGGGCCCAACAATAGTCGATTTTGTTGCGCAAGTTTCAAATAAGTAATATTAATATTCCAGATTCAACGAGGCATCGCCGTGATACCAAAGTCATTCACCAAATCGCGAATTGAAGAAAACTTGAATATCTTTGACTTTGAGCTGACTCAACAAGAAATGGATGTTGTGGACAGTTACAATATCAATCATAGGTGTGTTCCTGGAGTGCCATTTGCGAAGTGTAAAAATTACCCTTTTTAATATTTTAAATGTTACTTTAGTTTGGGAACTTATAGTAAACATAAGTAGGTACACAGTGCTCAATTATACTTGTGATATTTTTATAAGTGATGTTAAACATCTTTTTTATGAAATAAATGAATTGTTATCTTACTTGGTCTTTTTTAGGGTTCCGTAGCCGAATGGCAAAAAACGGAACCCTTATAGTTTCGTCAAGTCTGTCTGTCTGTCCGTCCGTATGTCACAGCCACTTTATTCTGCAACTATTAGTACTACACAGTTAAAACTTAGTAGGTAGATGTATCCTGTTAACCGCTTTACAATTCCCATACAAAAAATAATGATATTTAAGGGGGGGCTACTAATACGTGAAACTAAAACCTAAAACATTTTTTGTTAAACCTATGCGTGTAGGGTGTCTATGGATAGGTCTTTTAAAATGATATCGAGGTCCCTGAAACCATTTTCTCTAAAAGTGTAACGTTTGTGAGATAGACGCTTCAAAAATGGTAAAATGGACATCCCCATCTTACTTTTAAACTAAGCCAGTGTAAAAAACATACACGATGTAGATACAAAGGACTTTCAACGAAAATTGGTTTGAACGAGATCTAACTAGTAGTTTTTAAGATAGAGCACATTTTCAATAACCGCAAACATAACTTTGTTCATACAGATACTATTAAAAACAAAGTTATATTTGCTGTCAACAAAATATTGTGGTACTTAGGTTCAGTGGAAGTAAGTGGATCTTTAATTCAGTTAAAGCTGGCACGGAATCCTTAGTGTGCGAGTCCGACTCGCACTTGGCCGGTTTTTTTTAACAATCTGATACCTCAAAATAAATAAAATTATTAATAATAACCACCATTTTATTTAACCAAAAACAATAAATAGAAATCATGTCGACATTCAATGCAAAACAGAAAATATAAAAATAATATTACAGCAAAAATGTAACGTATAATTCGCAGAGTTTGAGGTATACATATTGGAATGGGAGGACCTCTGAAGAGGACTCCGGATCTTTAAAAGAAGAGTATAAAAAATGAAATGCAAAGTATTCAATAAAAATATTACCCAGTTTTGTATAAAATGCGTCAAATGAATGGTACGTGCTAAAGAGTCAGTGACTCAAAAAGTGTTTTTTTTTTTAAAATTCTTTATGTAACAAATACGACATTGGCTTGAGTTTTGACTAAGATTGGAACACCCATAAAAATCTTTAGCAGTACTATCATTTGGTTAAAAGTATACTATAGTGAAATCAATCACACAAAGATCATTACATTTTCTATAACGGTTACATCATAGTATTCACTGTTTATCACAAAATCACACAGTTTTCATAAAATGAAACATAACAAAGTGACCTCTTATTTGGTTCCGTTGTAAAACATATTGAAATAATTAATAGTTTGTACTAAGAACTAATTAAATTAGGCAATCTAAGAATAACCTCACGCCTTTTACAGTACATAATGTATTTACAAATTAAAATTCGTAGAATAGCAAGAACATATAAGCAAATGAAATAAATTGTTCATGTCAATTCTTCTTAAGAATTATAAAACAAAAGTACCTTGTACTGTCAAAAATATATTAAAAATTACATAAAATAATATAAAGTTGTGACAAAAACTCTTGTAGAAATAAAAAACTGAAATACTTTTCACAATCACTTGTACTGCTATATGCAGTGTCAAATTTTTTTATAATTTATTTATTTATATAATAATAAAATAAAAAATGTAATAAGAAATTGATAAATACATTCTCAACAACACAAAAAACAATCATTGATTTCATCGCAAGAGTCCTACAAAAATATACTTTCTCGATGTATCAAACACTTAAAACAGTTACTACTTACAACTACGGTGACGTTGACTGAAGCTTACTTTGTACATTTACATTAATATTCTACAGTATAAAATATAAATGGTTTAGTAAAGACAGGGGCGTATCTAGGAATTGATATTGGAGCCCACAGTATTAAGAGGGGGGGGCACCGGGGCCCACAGTATTTAAGAGTAGGGGCACTGGCCTCTATGCAAAGTAAGGTCAATTTTATTTTTTAAGTCACTAGCACATTTTCTGAATTTCAATATGATTCTCTTTTTACACAGAAAATATTTTTGGAAAGTACTAGAGATCAGTGCCCCCAAGGCATACCGAAGGTCATCACAGATATACAAGCCCCTGGCCTACACTTGGCATTGCTAAGATCAACGTAGGCCGATAAAACCTACCGAACGAGTCACTTCTACAAAACAGAGGGTATTACGTGACTGACAAAATGGGGCAGTTTAATTAAAATTCCAGTCAGTTTTCTAAATGCTTATCATTACAATTTTAGGCCTTCAAAATTAAGTTTGATATTATTTTATGCCCACTAAGTTCCTATGGTATAACAACGCGAAATAGCAAGCGATACATGACTCTGGCCAAATATTTGATTACCACTTATCTCCATCTCTCAGATGACCCTTGAATGTAGGATTCTACTTCCATACCATGTTGAAAACGTCCATGATACTGTCATAGATCGTGAATGTGATTGCGACGTCGAACACCACCCGACTGAGGCGGGGCACTGTACCTTTGTAGAAGGCAAGCGGCCCTTCAGCCTTCCATGTCTTGATGAAGCAATCCCACGTGTTCTTATACTTCGCCGCTTCGAGACCTTGCATACGCGTTTTGACGACGTCGATTGGTGTGTTACCGAATACTGAGGCGGCACCTGTAAGTGACACGAGTTGGTATCTGTAGTAATTAGATATTAAATAATATTTGATTGAGAGAATATATTAGTTTAGAAGTTAAGTCTATTTGATCAGGAGTTTCTTGTTATCTAATATTGTTACTTTAATGGCTCTGTAATGGTACACTGATCTGTTTAAAAAAGAAATGAAATTTCAAAGTCATTAGCGATTTTTTGGCGTGGAAAAAATTCAATGAAAACTGGCATCGATGGAAAGATTCATAGCGAAGTTTTTACTCAGTTAAGATTATTTCGAGTTTAAAGGAAGATACATCATGGCGAAACTTTGAATCGTATCCAGGCAAAAAAAATAGAATAGGTATTAGTAATTGTTGTCAGGTTTGCTAAGCCCCGATCAGATCAATATATATATAGAAATCACTGGTATGATTATGATATCAGTGTTATTTCAGATTTCCATAACAAAGGTATTTTTACTCACACTAGTATCCTAGCAATGTATGTAATGTCGTCTAATTAGTATTTATTAACTTTTATCATAGATATCGTATTACAATAAAATGCTGTATCTTACCTGCGACACCACCGAATAGCGCAACGATGTATTTGGGCACATGCTTATCCCTGTCGCCGCCTTTGTACCAGTCTCGGAGCGACTCCATCACGAAGAACCTGATTGCCTGATTGCTGCCTTGCTTCATGACCGTCGCTGTGACACCCTTGTATACTCCTCCGATACCTGGAAATTAAAACAAAAAATGTATGGTACTAGCGAACATTGTTTCGCCCCCAGCTCCGCTCCGCTCTGCTCGCGGTCCCACTAGACTGTTACGCCCTGGCCCTGCCCTAGCCACGTCGAACGGGATAAAAAGTATAAGTAAGTATCCTATATGCTTGTCCTGGTTCTAGGCCACCTCCATACCGTTTAGTCCCGGCCCCGTCTTACGGGTTCAAAACTATCTTAAGTCCTTCTTCTGGTCCTAAGCACCCTCTCCACCAATTTTCAGCCAATTCGGTTCAGCCGTACTTGAGTTATAAATATTGTAACTAACAGGACTTTCTTTTATATATTTAGTCAGGTCATAAGTTCTGTCACATGTGTAATATGAAATAATTTAGACATGTTTATTATTTATGTAACCATTTATATACCAAAATGAATTAATAATACATAGATGCATATGGTAATAAAGTTTATTCAAAATAATCCTCGTGATTTTGAATTTAGGCCTTCAATGTGCGTGGCCAGTCGTCTATTGCAGCACGAACGAGGTCCATGTCAATATCGGCAGCTGCCCTAATCAAGGATGCCTTGAGTGACTCCAAATCGGGATGATGCTTTGAGCTTCTTTCACATGAGCTGTCATGGTATAGTCAGTCTTGCGCCTGATCTCTCATCGGTCATGACGGACTGCCGTCTCACCGAATTATTGAAAGTTATGGAACAGAGAGTACAATTGTGTATTGCGCATACATCTATAGACGGCACTCCTTCAATACCATATAAATTTAAATTTACGTTAACGTGCTCGATGCGTTTGATCGAGTCAGTCTCGCTCCGTCTCGCACTACGGCCACAGGCCGTCACCGACCAACACCGTCGCGTGTCATGCACGGAGCGTGTCAGCACCAGCAAAATACGCTCTGAACGATGTAGATCCGTTCACGTGGCAAAGTAGAGCGTATACAGTGTGTCCCTGGATAAAGTGCAATCCCGAAAGGGGATGAAACTAGACCATGAATCATTGACTAGAAAAATATTAAAAAAATATATAAAAAAATATTGTAGGATTTATTGGTATTTTAAGATTTTCATGTTTCATTAAGGACTCTATGTACAAAAGTATTGATTTCTTCCAAAATAATGGGTCTATTTCTTTGAAAAAAAAAACAGTATGCCTAATACCTGGCGATGACCATGAAATAATAAATAGTCCGCAAAAAAGTAACTATCTTGGGTAAAAAAATGTATTTTTATGAAAAAAATGATTTTTTTAGACGTTTATTTTAAAAAACTTCAAATTACTAAAAAAATGTGCCCTATAACTATGTAATTTTATAGCTTACTTTTATTCTTTACCATTTTAGCTTCCAAATAAAAAAAAAAACAATGTTCTAACTCAAAAATTGGCTAGGTAGGAGTTATTTACATTTTAGTAGGTAATAAAAGTCAGACTTATTCATAAATATTCACATTTAAATCGAAAAAAAATATCCCTCAAATTGGCTAAGCAACTTAGGAGATTGACAAACTTCTCATCCATAGGAGAACATTGTTATTTTTAATAATGTATCCTCATCCAATCACAATAACTTTATTAATAAAACTAGCGGTCCCCCGCGACTTCGTCCGCGCGTTTTGAGTTTGCTCCCTCCCCTCCCGTCGCAGCGTCATGGTTTATATCTCGATAAATAAGCTATCCAACACAGAAATATTTTTTCAAATCGGTCCAGCAGTTCCTGAGATAACCGCATTCAAACAAACAAACTCTTCAGCTTTATAATATATTAGCGCAAGCGCACGTTGTACTTAAGCTGCGAACATTATTTTGGTGCGGAGTTATGTTAAAACTGTGATAGCTCCTAAGATATTTATTGGAATCAAATGATATAAATGGCAACTGGTTCTAAATAAAATGCTCGTGATGATGAATGTATTTATTTTGATAAGAATAAATACCTGTGTGTATTATACACCTCTTAAAATAATGCATTATTTTTTTACAAATTTATGAACATAAAAAAGGTTGTAGTAAGTCAACCATAAAAGATAGACATATGCTGTCGCGGACTTTATTATAGAACTCTTAATGCTGAACAATCCTGTCATACATGATTTTTGTGTAACTTAAGCGGTTTCCGCAGCGTATGCAGCGGAAGCTCTCAAAAGGAATATCTTTCTCCCGTTTTCGCAACATTTTTCATTTCTGCTGTGGTCTTATGAGTCGTATCTTTATGTTATATAGCCTAAAGCAGGGATGCACAGACCGCGGCCCGCGGGCCGCTTGCGGCCCGCCGGTCGAATACTGGTGGCCCGCCGACAGCAAAAATAATACTCTCGTACATTCGAAAAATATTGAATTCTATTCCAGAATAAAACCAAAAAAAATATGTTCGAAAAGTAATTTGAATCTCGCGCGCGCGCTCTTAAGTGCACGAATTCCCGATTGCTCGCGTAGGTAGATACACGAAGCTTCCAGAGTCGGTTTCGAGATTTCTCCAGACAGTTTTCGACTCTATACGCGCGGTATAAAAGCCACGCTAACCGCAGCGACCCATAGTTCGGTTTTAATTTGAGTGAAGTGTCAATAGTTCTAGTGTAGATTTTAACTCGACTAGCCGGTGTCATATATTTTGATCCACAATCAACGTAGATTTCCCGTCAAGTGCCGTGTATAATTGTGTTGTGAAATCGTAAGTAAAACTCTGTTATTAATAAGTGTTTCCCTACCTATTTAAATCAATTATTTTTGCTAATTTAAAAAAGGATGGGTAATTTAAGTAGGTACTGTAATTGTTTTTAGGTGCTGTGTTAATCCTAGCCAGGATTAGAACGCAACATGGACAAGCCAGGACCTAGTAAAAAACGTAAGGTTAAAGATGAAAATCGGCAGTTTCAAGAAATTTGGACTGAGAAATACTTTTTTGTATGGTCGCATAATAAAGTCGTTTGTTTAATTTGCAAGAATTCTGTTGCGATTGCAAAGGAATATAATGTAAAAAGGCACTATGAAACGCAGCATCCTACTTTTACCAAGTTTACAGGCGAATTAAGAAAGCAAAAAATGTTGTCTTTAAAACGGGAGCTTATTGGTCAGCAAGCTATGTTTACAAAACCCATCCAAGATTCAGAAACAGCTACAGAAGTTAGTTATGAAATTTCTCGAATGATAGCAAAGCGCAGTCGCCCCTTCAATGATGGGGATTTTGTAAAAGAATGCATAGAAATTGCCGCTAAGAAAATGTGTCCAGAAGCAGCAAAAAAGTTTGAGAAAATTCAACTGAATCGTATGACTATCCAAAGACGTATTATGTCTTTGTCAGGTAATATTGCGGAACAATTAAATGAAAAAACTAAGATCATTGAATTTTTTTCATTAGCACTCGACGAATCCACTGATATTACTTCCACAGCTCAACTTCTCATATTCATACGAGGTGTTACTCAAGATTTTGAAGTCTTAGAAGAGTTGTTAGGAATGTGTTCATTGAAAGGTCAAACCAGAGGAGTTGATATACTCAATGTACTTTTGGATGAGTGTTCAAAAACTGATTTGGACTTATCAAAATTATCGGGAGTTGCCACTGACGGTGCTCCTTCGATGATTGGTGTCAATTCTGGGCTAGTTACTTTGCTGAAAAAGCATCTGCAAGAAAAAAACATAAACGCTGAAGATCTCATGCAGTTTCACTGCATTATACACCAAGAAGCCCTCTGTTCTAAAAAAATTGAATTTCAAAATGTCATGAAAGTGGTAGTTTCGACTGTAAATTTCATAAAATCACGAGGACTCAATCACAGGCAATTCAAACAATTCCTTGATGACATCGAAAGCGAATATGGAGATTTACTGTATTATACAGAAGTAAGGTGGCTAAGTCGTGGATTGACCCTGGAACGATTTCTAAATTTAATAGAAGAAATTGGAATATTTCTGGCGGAAAAGCAAAAGGATGTCCCGGAACTTAAAAATCCTGATTGGTTGTGTGATTTGGCTTTTTTAGTTGACATTACAAATCATTTGAATGTCTTGAACACACGGCTTCAAGGCAAAAATCAACTGATATCCCAGCTCTACGCTCACGTATCATCCTTTCAATGCAAGCTGACACTTTTCAGATCGCAATTGAATTCTGGAAATTACAATCATTTTCCGAATTATAAGAAAATGGCTGAAAAATTCAACAAAACTGCGATTAATTTCAGTTATGTAGAAAAGCTAGATATTTTGATTCAATATTTTCAAGAAAGATTTTCGGAGTTTAAAAAAGTGAAACCTCTGTTGGACATATTCAGCAATCCTTTCACGATTTCAGTTGAAAATGCGCCAGAGTCAATGCAGTTAGAAATTATCGACATTCAAAACGACCAAGATTTACGCAACAAATTCAACGAAGGAGACTTGCTGAACTTTTACCGCTGCATTGATAAAAATACGTACAAAGAGTTGCGCATAAACGCTCTGAAATGTGCCAGCTTATTTGGTTCTACCTATATATGTGAACAAACCTTTTCAATACTAAATAATAATAAAACAAAAAATCGAAACCGCCTTGCAAATGAAAGTTTGGAAGCAGTTTTACGTGTTGCTACAAGTAAATTTGAGCCAAATATAAAAAAGATTGTAAGCACTATGCAGTGCCACGCTTCAAATTAATAAATTCTTTTTCAATTTTAATACATAATTATCAATTCTTTATTGTCTTTAATTACCTATACTTCTGGCGGCCCGCCATCAGTTCATAATTTGCCCGAGTGGCCCCTAGTCTTAATAAGTCTGTGCATCCCTGGCCTAAAGCCTTCCTCAATAAATGGACTATCCAACGTAAAAAAAAATTTTCAAATCGGGCCCGTAGTTTTTGAGATTAGCGCGTTCAAACAAACAAACAAACAAACAAACAAACTCTTCAGCTTTATAATATTAGTATAGATTTGTCCTCTGCATTGAACAAGGTCGCCTCAGATGAACAGACAAACCTTTGCATGTAAAAAAAAAATAAGGAAGCGTAAATTTTAAGCACCACTGCTTAACTAAATGGAATAGGTTAGATAATTCAAATTCATTGATTGATGAAAGCATTATGACATTTGTATGTAGTAAAACGCACCACATATTGAGTGTTAACCTTAGTTGACTGCAAGCATTTCTATCAGTGATCACGCGTGACCACTTCGCTGCGATATCAGTGTCACGGCCGCATTCACGCGAAGCTAAGGCATGACTTTGACGAGGACAGACACGAGATAACTGCTAGACAATCATTATCTAATTACTCATTTGTTATAATTTTAAACAGTAACAAAAAAAAAATATCGACATTTTCGATTTACTCAAGTATTTCGTCTTTATTTCCTCATTTCTATGAGATATACACGTAATAAGATAGCTCTATTAACAGCTAGCAACTACCTACAGGGTGTTATTTTGGTCAGTGACAAGCGATTCGTGGAGTGGTTGTACTAACGATATCAATGCCAAAAAATATATAAAAAATGCATTTTTTTTAAATGGATAATAATCACAAAATCAATTTACGACCGCGATACTAGCGAGCGAGACAAAACTACCAACACAGGTCGCCTCTTCGTAGCTAACTAGCTACGGCGTAGTATTTCGTAGATACGCAGGAGCTACGCGTGAGGGTGAGAGATTCCCTATTCGCGTTTTTTAAATGTTTTGAAGAGGTTTTCTATAATGAAACTTGCATATAAAGAAAATACCTTTTTTTGGAGTACCTAAGTCTAACTCCTATTATCATCCCTGAGTTGGATGTCACTGACCAAAACAAAACCCTGTATCTATTCGGCTATAAATCTAAATAGTAAAAGTATTGTATCTATACTAATATTATAAAGCTGAAGAGTTTGTTTGTTTGTTTGTTTGTTTGTTTGAACGCGCTAATCTCAGAAACTACTGGCCCGATTTGAAAAATTCTTTTTATGTTAGATAGTCCATTTATCGAGGAAGGCTATAAGCTATATTACATAAAGATACGACTCACAAGACCACAGCAGCAATGAAAAATGTTGCGAAAACGGGAGAAAGATATTCCTTTCGAGAGCTTCCGCTGCGTACGCTGTGGAAACCGCTAAAGTTGCACAAAAACCATGTATGACAAGATTGTTCAGCATTAAGAGTTCTATAATAAAGTCCGCGACAGCATATGTCTATCTTTTATGTTAATAAATTTGTAAAAAAATAATGCATCATTTTTAGAGGTGTATTATACACACAGTTATTTATTCTTATCAAAATAAATACATTCATCATCACGAGCATTTCATTTAGAACAAAGTTGCCCTTTATATCATTTGATTCCAATAAATATCTTAGGAGCTATCACAGTTTTAACATAACTCCGCACCAAAATAATGTTCGCAGCTCAAGTACAACGTGCGCTTGCGCTAATTATATTATAAAGCTGAAGAGTTTGTTGGTTTGAACGCGCTCATCTCAGGAACTGCTGAACCGATTTGAAAAAAATATTTCTGTGTTAAATAGCTTATTTATTGAAAAAGGCTTTAGGATATAAAACATCACGCTGCGACGGGAGGGGAGAGAGCAAACTCAAAACGCGCGGACGAAGTCGCGGGGGACCGCTAGTATTTTTATAAACGGAACATTACGACGAGACAGGAATTCACTTACACGGAACTATGCAGAAGGTAATTAGTTCACAGATAACGAACAGCCGAGAATATTACTCCTATCCAAGTGACTTTACTGCATACGATATATTTTTACTAATCACTAATAATTTACTAGCAAAACTAAAGTTGTTATCGTTGTCTGAGTAGGGGAATGTTAAATGGCTTATTACGCATTCATATTAGTGAACCTACTTAACAATAATTTGTTGAGCGTTCTTTCTGCGTTTACCTGTATAATTCATTTACGTTTCCATAATTTGAATTTAATGGTTTCCCATAGCGACCGGTTGTATAATCTTGTCTAGACTGGTTATAGAAAATCAGAAGCTAGATTATAAATCATTTATCTTTTTGTCTTTACTGATTCTATAGGTTGTTACAGCTCTCGCCCGCTCAAGACGGGCCACAAAAACGATGCACCGACGGGCGGTGTCTTCCTGTGCCATTAGCGAAGAAAAAGCTGCAAGTTAGCGTCCATGGCTGGATTTTCTAACAGTTCTTACCTTCTTCTCTGACAATAGTCCTAACGCCGTGAAAGAAGCCCTTAAACCTCGGCTTCTCCATCCGCATATCGTTGATGAACTTGACCTTGACAGTCTCCATGGGCGTGACAGCGAAGACCGCCTCCGCCACACCGGCAGCCAGACCGCACGCCAACTTGCCGGTGGTCGATAATGTGCCATCCTCCTTTATCATGTACAACTTTGCTTGTTCGAACACGCCGAATCTAAAAAAAAAAAACACATTATTCTGATAAAAGAAACCCAATAGCATTATCACATTATAATTCCTTACTTCGAAACCAAGAGTGGTGTTTGTCTGACGCATATTTTTTATCTATTTATAAATTAAAACTAAATTGCGTTTCATACTACGCACGAATTTTAGACTTCTTATGCAAAAAAAAAAACTGGAACGTTTTGTTTTTGCTCGAAAAAGACACAGACAAACGGTTTTAACCGAGGCTACTTTAAAGCAGTCTACCACGGTTTTATCTAACGTATCTTTAACAGACAACTATGGACTTATAACGTAGGTAAACTCTGTAGATGTGGAAAGACTGTTGAAATTACAGTAGCGATGCATTCGGGTAATAAACAAGGCCTGGAATCTGATTCTACTTTAACCGTTACCTTATCTAGCTAGGTATTATAAAAGTAAAGATACAGATTTTGATAAATTAGATGTTTGATATATATAACTAACATACCAGTCAAAGAAGACGTTATGATGACGTTAAAATCCAAATTAAATTAAGATTAATTAGTGATACGGCATTTCGATACGTATATTCTTATTTTATTTTTAGAAATAAATATTTGGCGCGTTCTCCTGAAATCATTGAAGAAAAAAAACAGACATATTGACGGAATAAAGTTGGCGAGTTTTTCATGACGAGTCTGAAACGCAACGCACATTTTCGAATCGCCGAATCTTCTCATTTGCTTATTTAAAAATAGCCCGGTCCATAGTCCGTCTGTTTTTTATTTTTATGAAAACGTTCGTTTGTTATTTTTTAAACTTTCTTCAGGCTAAGTTTAAATGGGAATGGGACTTCCACTATAGCATCACAATATCTG